>VUQG01045604.1:6159-59225 GCA_015106755.1 Etia nguti
AATTCTTTTAGACAATGGGAGAAATCTCAGGTTTTCCTCATATCACAACTGTAAGTTACAGTTCAAAGATGTGGAAATACTCTGGGCTGCATATTTGATGCACCACTGCTCCAGTTGTTTACCTTACCTTGCCATTTTATATTCAAATAGACAGGATTTTTTCCTGGACTAAAACAGGCATTTGGAGGTACCTATGGACATAACCACAATTGGTCTTCAGATAAGGAAAAGTCTTTGCACTTTTTCCTGTATTTATCCTTAAAAATATTTTTATCCATCTCCATCCAAAGCTTCTCTGTTGTGCTCAAAAATCTTTGATAGGTAGGAAAAACCCTGTTAGAGTTCTGTCATGTGCAGCTTTGACCCAAGCTTCTGCAGCTGATGTTAGCATAGTTATACCCCAGTAGTTTTCAGTGATAAGCCATTGCAGTGGCACTGCTTTATGTGTTAAAGTAGTAGGAAATGCTGCATCCATTGTTAAGTGAGGTCCTTGGTCAAAACTCAGGAGAGTTCCCTTTTGCAGCCCATCGCTATACAGTTTCCTGTCTCTTTGGACTGCTACACACACACACACACACACACGCAGCAGCAGCAGCACCTGGCTTCACTCGGCATCAGGCCATCAGTTAGCCAAAACGCAGCTCTTCCTAACTGCACACCAAGCCTCTCATTGAAGGACCAGATGCGGCTATAATGCTGTAATTTTAACACTTAGCAAGTGGTTATTCTTAAGAATGACTCGGATACAGCCCTGCTTCTTAGATTTCTTCCCCAAATGTCTGTAATCACTGCTGATTGATTTTGATCTTATGTTCTTCTGTTCAGATCGTTGGTGTAATCCCCATCATGGTGCAGAAATACCAGTCACCTGTGCGGGTGTACAAGCATCCCTTTGAGCTGGTGATGGCGGTAAGTGTTTTTATCTTTACTCGCAGTACACCACCTGTCCACGTGAATTTTGTATGCAGTAGATGCAGTTATGCAATGTACACAGGTGGTTGCTTCAAAGGTTAGGAGTTAGTCATTGAATTATGCACCTTGCATGTGAGTAGCTCATAGATTGAAAATGCATGCAGTCTGTTTTGTGTTACTGTCTTAAAGAAGCCAGCGATTAACTGGAATGGTAAACTGTAGGGTAGCTAGAAGAGAACATCCTCAAAGGCCTATTTGGTAGTTTTGTAGACCTCTCTGCAATGTTTTTATAGACGTAGCCTTGGTCGTTTTAAAGTAATCCTGTGAAGAGACAGATAAAAGGCACTAAAGGGTGCCTCCCACTCAGCTTTAGGTTTGGTAGATAATTAGGAGGTCAAACCCATGCAGGGAAGACTCACACTCATGGGCCATGCAGCCTGCTGAAACAACTGACTGCCTCGTGTGGCTTGTCATCTTGTGGTTTAAGATCTGTTCATTTGTTCAGTAAGATGTAGAACCACTGTTGGTGGCTGAATGTGCAACAAGACTGTGCTTTTATGGCAAACTGAAAGTCCCACCAGTCTTTGTGCCGGTAGTTTGCTTGCAGCATAAAAAATTCACTGCCCTGCTTTGCTTTTAGTGTGTTTTTTGTACACTGTCAGCCATGAGTATCTGTGTCAAGTGCACAGAATGGATTTGCTTGTTCCTCTCTTCTTTTTGCACTTTTCTAAATGGGTGTCTTAGAAGCGTTCCTAGTGCCATTTGTGTTCTCCATCCCTCAAATTTGGACTTGTTCTGTTACCCTTTTTTGGCATTTAGCCTGCCTCACACATCCACTAATCTCTCCTTGCTAGAGAGCTGCAGGGCAGGAGATTGGTTGATGTAAGCGCATGTTCACAGGAAAACAGAACTGACTAAACCCCTATGGTGAAATGTCTTTTACTGCTGTGGTGTCATGACAACTCTGGGTCTGTAACATGAATCAGAATCACTTGTCATAGCAAACGTCTGTCATTTAAGTGAGACCTGTTTTGCTTTTACATGGAGAAAAGAATGAGGCAAACTGCTCTGTAAAAACAGGCCCAATGGATGTTTTGCTCAGCAGTGCTTTGACCTCAGCTGCTGCTTGTCAGTAATGTGGTATCAGTGCACGTTTGCAGGCTCTCGCTCTGATTATACAACCACCAGTTTTAGACAAACAGCTCTACTGTGCGGATAACTTCAGGAATATGCACATTTTTCTTAATTATCTATTTAAATTCCTGTAGGAAGTTGGTTTGTAGTTTTAGCTCCCTTCAGCACTCTGCCACGTGCTGCAGGTGCAGTTTTCTTTAAATGGAAATCAGCTTTCGACACGGACAAGAACCAGGATGCAGGAACACTAAATCTCCTTAGCACAGGCTGGATTGAGCAGCAGGCAAAGAGATGGCTATAAATAGAAGGCCGGTACCCACACCTGGTTGTACACACGCAGCCAAAGGGGGAAACGGTAATAATAGTGAAACTGACTTGTATGATTTGTAAGCCCCAGATAACCCACCCCGTGTGCTTTTTGAAGATGGGACAAAACTAATGGAGTAACCCCTGGGTGTTTTTAAACTAGGCCAGCAACAGAAGGCGGACTTCTTTAGCTTTTAATTTTGTATTGTATGACGTTATGACTCATGCACAATATGGTGTTGGTAATTTGAGCTACTGCTGGGGTAAAATAGACATTGCAGTCAGTTTGAAGCTGAGTTTGCATTTGGAGTCTTTTCCCCTCCTTGTGACTTTTCTCTGCAGTGAGTGTTTTTGCAGACACTGCAGAGCAGACTTAATGGTGCGTCACAACCCTTGGTGGCTCTTTTTTTTTTTTTGAAAACCCAGTGAAACCTCTCCTCTCACTTCCGCTATAGTAGTAGGTCTGTAGCCACAGCAGTACAGTTTTACAGCAATAACAACATCCTGGGCTTGTGGGAAGCCAACATGAACACCGATGTCTACTTCTGATGCACTGTAACCAACACAGACCAGTTTCTTTGTGTGAGGACCGCTTTCATTTTTGGTTTACGTCCGTGGTGTCAAACAAAGTGTGGGGGCCATTCTAACGGACTTTTTTGCTTCCATACATTCGTATTTTTTGCAGTGTGGAAAAACTGGGACATATTTAACTTGAGATATCTCAGACTGCTCATCAGGTTTATGAAGCTAAAGAAATGTTAGTGTTTTCTGTATGTACTTTAACATATTTACCCTAACAGAAAGGGAATCAGCTTAGAGGGCTTTTTATTGGTTATTATGCAATCGATGTAGTGTGTGGCCCACTCAGAATCAAATTGGGATTTCTGTGGCATGCAGATTAAAATGAGTTTTACACCCGTGCTTTACATAGCATTACACAGGGTATTTCCAAATAAATACCAAATGAATAGCACTGTATTGACCGTGCTATTCGTTCTTATGGTTCCTTTTGCCAGAGGCTTCTGAAATATTTGCTAGTAATAGCTTGTTCTTCTCGTCTGGTAGGGGGTTATATTTGACACTTAGCTTTGAGGAATTTGGCGGTTTCTCTCCACTTGATTCTGTTGTTTGGGTACTGTTGGTGCTTTGAAAAAACCCTTTTACTGAGCTTAAAACTAAGGGTCCCTGTTTTCCTCTGAAAGCCACAGACTGCATTCTTTTTGTCAAGGTGAAATACAATCTCTCTTCTCTTAACCCTGAGCCTGAGCCACTCGGCTCACTGACAGGTGCTATCAGAGTGTTTCCAACATCTAGCTAACACTGCTGTGGCTTCATTGTGCTGTTGCATAAATCGGGCTCGACTCTCAGATGCCCTTTAGCTGTTTTTGTTCTGCAGCATTTACTGCGCCTTCTTCTGAACATGGATTCTCAGTATTCCCAGTGTTGGTGACTTGTGTTGCAGTGTCTCTGGTATACCAAGTGTCAGCTCCTGTAGCTGCATTGGAGCTGGAATGTGATGCAGTTGACTTTAAATGTGCAGTCATGCCCATCTCTGCTTGTTGTTGTTCAAATCTGACAATAAATCAGTCCTTTGAAAGTCTTTTGAAAATAACTGTTAAGGGAATATTGTGTATCGTAGGGTGGTGTTATACCTGTTTTGATTTGTTTTGTTGGCACTGTGAAGCACATTGCAATGTAATTGCAGCGGCGACCAAAGATTATCCAAATAAACTTGTCAGAACTACACATGGCAGGTAACAAAAGCTTCAGCTGTATTCTCCTCCCAAGTGGTTTCTGATTTTTAAGAAATTGTGAGTCACTTTGGAGGAATGTTCAGTATGTATCCTAATAAAACATAATGAGCTTCTTTTGTAGATAACTCAATCACAAAACCTCTTGTCTGTTGGATCGCACAGCTCATTTGGTGGCTTTGTGTCAGCAATTGCCTACTGGGTTTGTTTGAGCTGTCTAAAAGCACAAACATTGATGTGCATTAGTATTGACCTTGATAACCTTATTATCTCTACACAAAGTTGGTCTGTTTCTCTATCACTGAAGTAAGGAAATATATCAGCAATTTATTTTTTTTTTTAAAATTTCCCTTGGCCACAGCATTCCCTTGTTTCTCTGTCCACATCTCAATAACAGGAAATGTAGTTGTTGCTGCTGTTATCGCACCAGTCCAGTCTCAGAGCCTCTAGTTTATCCTCAGGGAGTCACAGTGGAATGTCAAAAATGCAACGCAATACACCCCTTGCTGCTGTTTTATGCCTGCGGGGATGGTTGTTTCTAGAACACATCGACAGATGAAGAATGACTTCAACAGCCACAGGAGAAATAAAACTGTGGCTGACGCTGGAGTAGTTATTATCCACTAAGTCCATGCTGTCATAGTTGAGCTTAAAGGACAACAACTATCCCAAAAGTCCCTCAGCTCCCAGATTAATACTCATGCTACAGAGGGAGAGAGGGTATTAAGTGAATGAAAGCCCTTCGTTAGCCTAACCTGCTCCATGGAAACGTATGCGTCTGTGGCTAATCCACGAGGACAAAGTGCTCTGGTCCTGTTCTCCAATCCCAGAAGATTTTCAGTGGAGAGAAAAACAGGATGTTCCATGTTGGTACAATACCTACTGGAATTACAGGCAGCAACGACGGGGGACACTTGCTTCTTAGTGACTTAACTCCTTATCAGTTAGAGCAACAAAAAGATACAGTATACTTTAGATAATTAATGTTTTCATGGCGAGCTTCAGAATGAAATCAATGGTCTTAAAGATGACCAGAATATGAACAAAACATTTTAAAATTGTCGAAATGTGGCATAAATGCATTACAGAGAGTTTTGTTAACAGATGATACAAATGACAAGAGGGAATGTAGCAGGGTAAACTAAACTTGTGGGTCTTCAAGGATGCCACAAGAAGAAAGGGGGGAGGAGATGGAAGTTAGAGAAATCTGTTAGAGTTGAAAGTTGAGGTTGAAGGGTGAAAGCATGTATCGCACACTTACTTCACTGGTACACACAACACAAAAGTACACCGGAACCTGGTGTTTGTTGTGTGTGAAGCTGGTACCTAATGCTCCTTAATGAGGCCCTTCGTGTATACCCAAAAGTGCTGTTTATCTAGCTCCTTGGTGTTTGTTATATATGGGTTAGAGCCAGCAGTGTGACACACATTGCATTTAAACAGAAACCTACTAATGAAATGAGTACCCCCTCTCACCTGCAGTGCTGAGCGGTGCGATCTAAGGACCTTAGACTATGATGACCTGGATGACTGAGAACCTTCACAGACATGAGTGGTGCGATGTTATTTATTTTTTAATGCACACTTGGGCATTTTGTATACAGTGGTGCATAATTAACTCAAGCTTATACATAGATTTTCTTTATCAAATGGGCAGAAATGTCAAGTAAATGCACAGAATTGTTGTGCACCCAAAGAAAAACCCGAATAGCTCTGTGCCAGTTGAATACATATTGTCTTCCCTTTCAGTGTCACATATTTTTGCTTTTCTTCCTTCTCGTCATCTCTCCTTTTGCTGTTTTTTTGTTTTTGTTTTTTGTTTTTTTAAATTGTATTTTAGGGCCTTTCTCAAAAACTGGTTCATGAAACATTTGCCAACGGGGCACATGAGGTGAGCGTTCAAACTCTGTGTAGGAAATAGTTCATTCAGTCTCATCTTCCATCATGCAAAGTGGAAATAAAAACGTTTTATTCAAGGATGTACGTGTGTCCACTGATGGTTACATAACACCACCAAACCCACATGTTTGAGATAACAGTGCTGCAGAGTGTGAACAAAGCAGGCGTTGTTAATGAAATGTTATAGCTTTTAATTCACTGCAAACAGGTGATTTATTCTTTGAGCATCTTGTGCTTCCTCTCACAGTCTGGATGTAGGTCATTCCCAACACATTTTTCCAGATTTGCCAACCCACTGTTTAGTGAGTGTTTGCTTCCTCGCCAATGTTTCTAAACTTGGCTCATCCTACTGTCCCCCTTCTCCCTGACTAGCCTGGCTCGTTGCAGGGCAGCTCTGCCAGGGTGATGTCCTGTCCTACCATGTTCTGACCCATTTACGACCAGGTCTGGTTAAAGGATTTTTCACCCCCACTTCTTTTTTGCAGAAGCATCCCCAGCTTTAGTCTATTGTTTTAATCCCTGTTTGAGCCATAGGATTGACTGTGGCTTGTATCACTTAATGATCTCACATGTAAAGGAATCTACTCATATAACCAAGGCCCTTCTTTTATGTCATACTTTAACAGAGGAATTGGGTCATTTTATTAATTCACATCTTTTCTTTCTGTCTTTTTTTTTTCTCACATGACATATTTCTGTTGAAAATGAGAGCACAGTTAATTCATTCATGCCGGCAATTTAGACAGTATCTCAAGGGAGATGCATCAGAACAGAATTTAGCCTGCTCTAGTGAAATGTTTGATTATTGAGCTATTTAAAAATGCTTTTATCATTAGCTTTTCCCAGCATTGCTCTTCCGATTCAGTATTTCATCCACTCCTGCAGTGTGTAATTCACTTACTCAGCTAGATGATGTTTGCCAGAAACAGTGAAGAGTGAAGGCTCTTATCGTCCAGTGTGCTGCTTCAAACGGCATTAATCGAGGACCATTCAGTCACACCATGTGACTGTGTGAGCCAATGAGAAAACTCTGCAACTGATTTCATTCACTGATCATCAAGACACTCATTCACCCTCTTTCCTGCTGCAAGGTCGAGATGCTGCCCCTGTAGCTTCCCTCCCCCACCCTGCTCTCCTTTGCAAGATGAACGCACTCACTCGTGCTCTTATACAATGACCCTTTTGCCTGTTTAAAATGCAGTCATCCTGCAGCGTGGCAGCAAATTGTGACTCAGATATGTGTGGCAGAGATGTGACATGAGGAGTATTTGTACAGTATATTATAACATTTTTATTATGTTTGTGTGTTCACTGCCATGTTTCCTCATAATATTAGGGACTGGTTAAAGCTCCTTCTCACTTGCGAATTGCATAATTTTAATGTTTAGTACCCCACGCCTCCAGTGAAATTACAGAAAAATAATACAAGAAGTCTTCCTGTGAATGCTCTTTAGCTTTCTTTACATGCACTGCAGGTATTTCAGCTATGTCTAAAATAACTCCGTGATGCTTTTTCAGCATTTACAGAAATTGCCTAATAAAATGTTAATTTGAATCTTGCACCCATGACAGGAGAATGAGCAATGGCAGCAATAAATATATTGTGCCAGCACTTCTTTCTTTTACTGTAAAGTGGGATGTTAATAAAACTTCAGTTTCCCGTAACCCAGTTTTAATCACGATTTCTCATAAGCCTTTATGCAATGCTCTCTACTTCAAATAGTCGGATGGTGAGCATGTTGACACAGGTGGAGGCAGATTTCATCATCTTTTCACTCTTCATTTCAGAATCGTGTGTGTGTGTGTGTGTGTGTGTAAATGACATCTAAAAATAATATAATGTGTGCTTTATATTATAAAAGGGGTGGCTTTGGCTCAGGAGGTAGAGCAGGCCATCTACTAATCAGAAGTTGGTCTGCCAAATATCATTGGGCCAAGATACTAATTTCAGGATGCTCTCTGGAACTTAAGCAAAGAAAGTGTTTGTATGAATGGGTGAATAAGACAACTTGTGTTAAGCACTTTGAGTTCTCAGGTAGAGCAGAAAAGTGCTAGATAAGAACCAGTCCATTTACCATTTACTTTTAATGTAGGGCTGGTCAATTTTAATATAATTTTTAATTTTATTTGATGAGAAATTAAATTAAAGTTGATGTATTAAATTTGGCTTCAGCAATCTATCTATATCCATCCACCCGTCCAACAATTTGCAACAATTGCTGCTTCTCGAATTAAATAATACTCATAGAATATAATCAGACTTGAACACACTGATCACCTAATGGGTCTTTCCTCAAACTGCTCAAGGTCAGCGTCCAATTTGTTGTTTTTATTGCCAGTGACTCAATAAGCTACCATTTTATTGCCATTAGGGTTTTATTATAGACTGGAGGTATCTTTCTTCAGAATGGGAATTTCAATATGAACACAGCATTTTCCTCATAGTCATGTTGACAGTGTACACAAATACACCACCAGCTTTGTACCAAATCATCCTCATAGTGTTTGTATTGGCAAATTTGACCAAATTATGAAAGAATAAAACTAAAGTGACTTGAGAGGCGTAGTTTTGTAAACCAATGTAGTCAAAGAAAATGTTTTTACACCTAGTTTTAATTTCAGTGTGGTCTTTAGTTAATTGCAACCTGCAGAAATGGGTGTAGGAAATAATTTCTTTTTTGGTCAGGGGAACTGTTATTGTTTTTACATAAGTTATAGTCTAGTCTACACTGAACTTTATGTGTAAACACAGGAATAGATTGTCATGAAATGATAATACATTTCACAAAAAGGAGTCTTAGTAAGGGGTTTTCATAATTTGAAACATAATTGTTTCAGCACTTTTTGTATCTCTGTGAGTTGACAGTGTTGAAGCTTACTTGACAGATTTGTGTCTCAGTAAGCCTTACACAAGCAAAATATGCATATAGCTGAGCTTTTCTTATTTTTTTTTTTATTTTTTTTCTGTGATGAGTTTTTGATTGCAGACAGATGGCCATTTGCTGATTCATCTTCCCTTGTGCACACATTTACCAAGCCATGCATGCACACCCTGGCAATACAGTTTAGCATATTATTCAGGGCAGCAAAAATTTGGGAGCTTTATGTAAGGTCTGTGTACTTGGCAGATTTCCCCTCCTCCCTCAGAGTTGGTAGTTCCAGGCGGTTCTGCCATTACAATGCACACAGTGAGATCACTGCAAGGAGAGAAGTGGGTGGTATGGCATGGAGGGACCAAAGGCTCTATTGTGTTTTCAGTCAACAGCTTGTTCTTGCTCCTGCCCCTCATAAGACTATACCTAGGCTCAGACTTTTAACCTGGCAATAAAATAAGGTAAACAAAATCTTCATCATAATCACGATTGCCCATTTACACTACACGTTCATCTTTTCCATGAAGGATAACATGTATCTAGTATATATAAATTCTTTGGAGTATTAGCACTGTGTAAGCACAGAGCTATACACTGAAGGCTGGAGACACAGCATTCCTGTAGGGTGACTGGTTTAAAGCTGTTAAACTAGTTGGCCTAGCATCGGAGACTGAACTCATGGAAGGGCTTAAGAAACTGCAGGATAATTTTCCAATGCTGCTTTCACTCACTTGGCCTCTTACAAACTATTCAAATGCTCCATCTCTACATATGCATTCAAAGGGTAATGTGAGTCATATTTAAACCAGTCTCACTGAAAGCTCTGTTTCACCAAACTGGTTTGGGCCTTTAAAATTTTTTTTACTAAATAATAATTAAAAAGATAAAATCTTCAAGTAAAGCGTCTGAATTATAGAGAAACTTTTTTGCTTTTTCATTTTTTTTCCCTGTGCTTTTCAGCAATGCATTTTCTTTAATTTAGGGTTCAAGTATGTTGCTTTGTGTTTATTTAAATGTCTGATTTCCTTGGGCTGTGCTATGGAAATAGCTGATGTCACAGTTTTAAATAAAGCTTTAAAATTTGCTTCTCTTTAGACTGTCATAGTTTTCGGCTAAATCCGCACTTGTACTTAGCATATTTTAAATCAGACTATGCTAATACTTGAATGTCATTGATATACACTGGAGATGTCTTCTGCACATCTAAGCTATTGCTACATGCACAGAACCGCTGTCACGTGATTGGGGCATGGCAACTCAAGAAAGAGGCACCTATTGACTTATGAGACCCCATCAGGTAGCAAACATGGCTGTTATTGTTTTCGTTAGTCTCAATTTGTGCCAGTCCAGACTAAAACATAAATCCTTGAGGTTTTAAAGTAAGAGTCAAAAATGCTTCCAAAAATCCTCTTGTTGCATGGATCAAAATTTTGAAAGTGAAAATGTGACTGGAGTGATGCCTTTCGGCAAATTTACATGTAAGGTAAAATGGTATAAAGTCTCTAAGGTGAAAGTGAAATCTAAACTCTAAATTCCAATCATAACTAATCATAATCTTCTTTCTTTCTTGCTTTCTGAGCTTTCTGTACTTGGATGTTTCTAAATAAACTGAAAGATTTTCCTGAAAAGGAAACAAATCAAGTTACAGACATGAAAGATCTTGGTTTTACTACAAAACAATTAATGTTCTATTAGCCATTATCCCTAATCTGTGCATCCCTAATGCACACCCTGATCTATTGGATGTAAAATATTTATCACGGAAAATGATAATTAAATATATTTAACATTGATTTGTGTTTTTTGTTCCCCAGCATCCCCTGTGTTTTTGAGTTTGCTAGAAGAAACCCACAATTTTCAGGCTGCCTCCTTCGTAACTGTCCTCTTTGGTAATGACCTAGTTTTAGCTTAAGCTTTGCTCTCTGAAGTAAAATCTGGATTTTTCTTTTTTCCCCTGTCTCCATTTTCCATTCTTCCTACTTCATTCTCCATCACCTGGTCACCTCAAATTATATAAACGCAAGTCAGCAAGGTCTTGTGCGTCAGGGCCATTATTTTCAGGGGCAGGTTTTGGGTTTCATTGAAAACTTGTCTCATGAATGAACGTGACGTTATCTGTCATTTGGCAGCACTGGCATTTCGCCGGTGCCCAGTAATAGCCACAACTGGAACACTCATCTGCATCCTTAATAGTTTTCGTTCAAATGGTTTGTGGCATCCTCTTTGCAAGGAGTGGCAAACATAACCCGACCGCCCCAATTAAATATATGTATGGATGTGGTGGGCAATGTCAAACAAAAGTAAACAAACACGGTGCTGGGCTAGGATGTGATGGCCACTGCTATATAATGACGTCCACAACGGGTCAAATAGCCTGCGGTGGTGGGAGAGAACTCCTAATGATTTTTGCCACCAAATACAGGCTAACTAACGTCACACCCGTGCCAGCGGCCCTCACACAAAGCCAGGTTTTGTTTGTCTTACGTCAAGGGTGGTATTTGTTATGCAATATAATTTGGGTCTTTTAAGAGGAAACCTTTTGAGAGTGGGCCTCATTATAAGCGTGACTTAAATACACAGAAATGACAGAAGAAAAAACTGTGTTAGTCATTGTAACTGAAGAGGAAAAAAGCCACAGTTTACTGTGTGTACACTTGAATGGCCCTGTGAATAAAACATTAAAGTGGTTCTTGTGAATTTCCTCTGAGGCAGCGCAGCCAGATTAGCTGCTGTATGTCAGCTTTTGTGTGCTGTGTGTGCTGGTTTGTTTTGACATTGTCTCTAAGCTGTCGTAATCAAGTATCTTAATCTTAATATTGCAGCCCACCACCTCAACCAAAATGTTCCCATTTTCCCAGACAGCTATTAAAAATAGCAGAGTCTGACCCTTGAGCGACTGTCGTCTCTATTACACAACCATCTTCATAAGCTCCAGAGATGTGACACTACTGCCGAGGAAGCTGGAAGTGTTCTCTGATTAGTGTTAGTCCCCAGAGACCTACAGGCCAAGCATTTTCGACTTAGTCTTTAGCAGATTGACCCTAGTGTCTCTCAGGATTGACAAGGTGCCGTTTTTATCTAAGACGCAGCACACCCCAGAAGTGGGATTAAGCCATGTGAAATCTGGTGGCTAAAAGAGAATGGTGTCAACCAAAAACTGCTCGCTAAACCCTGAAAGCTATGTAAAATCCGATACACTAAAACATTTAACAGGAAATTAGCTCATGCTTGCTATCATCTGTAATTTACCATTGTTTTATTTTATTACATTTTTTTAAAAATTACAGATCTAAGTAGGTAGAAACATCATGTCAGAGCTATAAAAAAATATTAGCCGGTGGGTTACTGTATTTGTTACTTTTCATCCAGATCAGTACTAAGCATTTTCTTATGTTGTGGCTCGAGAACGTGACTCGATGTCGTCAACATGTGCTCTAGTCTGCACCTGTGCTTTAGCTGGCAGATAAAGGGATAGCGCTGATGTTTTTGCACTAAATCTTCCCAGCCGTGTTTCTTTTCAAATCTTGAGAACAAAACTAGGTCATTTTCTGCCACCCTTGATACTAACTCACACGTGGTTTCTGCTAGAAAAGTTGTTTGGCTCAGCAGCTTTTATTATGTGGGGGTCGGGAGATTTAACATGGCACTATCCACCTGCTGCATGTACAGTCTGTGTGGCACAGATTGAACAGCAGATCTGTGTAGGCAGAGATCTCACTGCTGATAAGAGGAGAAGACGAATCTCTTTTCTCTGGTGTAAATGCATCAGAGCGGTCTTAAACGGTCAGAGGCAGTAGTCAATATAGAAAATAAAGGATTTATCTGCAGCAAAACTTTCAGGCTTGAATTGATTAAATTGTTCCTGATGTTAACAACATACATCAGTGCCAGGTAAAGATTTGCTAAGTTAGCTATTCATTTTCAGTATACTCCGTCCCAGACTATGCACACTGGGCATAAACTGGGTTGGACGTCAAAGCACCTCTGCAGTGCTTCTGCCCAGTTGCTTGTAATTTGGTTGCTGAAGATATTTGGGGTATTTTTTCCCCTGATTTTTAGGTGCCAGGAATTGATCAAATTGTTTGAGGAATGGAACCAGATAAAACAAATAAGACAACAAAAAAAGGCAGATTAGTCAGGTGGTTAACTACTTGACATTTTTCCTGAATTTGTTTGGATTGGATTTGCAGCTATATTTAAGTTTTTTTGTTTTTTTTTTCTTTCTATATCCCACCATTAAAGGGCAGATAATAGCTGGGATGCCTGCCAGAACTACTACTTCTTTCCCGGTATTATATTACAAACACACACACTATGTGGCCCCTTTGTACTCTTAATGTTGATTGTGTACTCCCCAGAACTCTTGGAACTTCCTGAATCTCCCTTCCTGTGCAGGATTAGCTTTATTTTCCAGACCCGTGCCTTAATCAACACTGCTGTTTTTCTCCAATGGAGAAACTATTTTGTGTGTATGCAGGAAGGATGTAAGTAACAGCATATTGTTATATATATTCTCTCATTTACTCCTGGAAAGAACAAACTCTCCAGCCAAGTTCCAGGAACCATTACTCATGGTTTGGCCACTTGAGGTATGTCCAAATCCCTAAAACATGGAAGCTGGAGGAGGAGGGGTAGAGGGTGTCCTTAAACTTGTTCTTTAAAATACCTGGAGTCTGGAAACTTGGAAATATTTTGTTCTGTTATGTTCCAGGAAAGAGTATTGGCAAAGGACAAATGAATATTTACAGTGGTGGAGTTTGGTTACCATGTATGTTTGGCTTGATGTGTCATCAATGCCTGCTTTTTATTCCAGTTACTCAATAGAGGGCGGGCAAATGTTTGTCTTGTTCCGGCTGGTTTGTTTTCTTACAGACAACTTCTGGGTTTGGATTTCAAGTGCTGCAGGTGTCAGCTTTATAAAAAACGCATCATGTTGATAGCTATGTATTACTTGTTTTAATACAGTCAATTGAAACTTCTAGGAAAACCTCTTTTAGTTATTGGTGTCCTTTTTTACCGTAACATTGGATAAGAGGAGCCCAATCTTTTGTCTCAGGAATTACAAGTACATACACTGAAACTACTTTAACCAAAACTTTAACTGTGTTTTAATATAAGCGTCCACTGCTATAACAGCATGGCAGAAATAAAGAAAAACTCTTTCAGTCCCCTTTAATGGAATAAAAGATGCCAAACTATTTGCCAACTTTTGATTGTAGGTTAATATAGAACTGAGTAATCATCAGGATAAATGCCAAATAGCCTGAATGTTTACTTCATGCTGGCACACATTTGCATTTAGCTGTCATTTGAGTCATGTGTGCAGAGCCATTCGTAACATGATGCCTCACTGGCAAAAGATTTTTCTACACATCATTAAAGGAAGGTTTCGATCCTCTTGTGGTGCGTTGGCACATCCTAGATAAGCTGTAGTGTTTGATAACCTCAGGCAGTGGTTCTGAAAGAAGAGGTTTTGGCCTTCGTCTAAAGTTTTTATTTTCAGTCCTGCATCTCATTGGTCATGGAAAATCTTTAATTATTTATAGTTAAGGTTGCACCAGCGTTCAAAATATCCACTGTAGTACTGACTCTCTGTTTAAGTATAAGTGAGTCCAGTGATTCCATAATGATTTACCTTGAGTCAAATGTACCTTGTGATTTTTTTTTTTGTGTGTGTTTTTTTTTTTTGTGTGTGTTAGCCACGCATTATTATTGCGATGTATAACTGCGCACACAAGTGAATTTACTCACAGTAGTATAATCGCTTTCTTCTGTGCAGCAAATGGCTAAGCACCAAAAGAAAAGCCTTTAGCAATCAAGAACCCCCAGCTTGAGCTAAGATGCTATCATGGTGCCAAACAAGCCAAGGAGGTATTTGGAATTTGAGGATTTTTTCTGAGAGAAAGTTGGCCAACTTGAAGAGACCTGGATTCAAATGAGATGCAACTAGAGCCTTTGTTGGACCTTGTGAAAGTGTGAGATGGCGCTATATGCTAAGCGAGCTGAAGCGCTTTTACACATAGGCAGTAGAAAAGATGGACGGAGTTGCCATAATAGACCGCTAGCTGATCTGTTTTTGAAACCTTCACATTTGTCATTGCCATCTTGGTGTTTGAAACTGGACTTGATGAGCAAATGGTGGATATGACTGAAACCGAGGACACCGTACACTCGTTAACGGACAACTTGTGATTGGTCAATAAGCATACCTGGGTAATTCTTTCTTCTGACTCTAATAATAATTGTAATTTACAAAACAAACTTGAACTTGACCTGAAATTAACAACTGGGCGCACAAACTCATCAGTGATGTATTTATTGAGGTCACAAAGACAGGGTCTGAGGTCAGTTTTTCTTTATAAACCTATACTATCTTTTTGGAGCCAAAGGGATTGCTCTCTTTTATTTTGACTGAGCTTTTTTTAGCCATAGACGCTGGAACCATTTTTTGTCTATGCTCACATGCAATATCCAGATGCTGATTTGATTCAGAATGTTTCGGATTTAAAAACTACGTTATGTTTTTTTTTCACAAATAAATCCAGGCCTGGATGTCCCTTGGTGTGCCTTGAGTTAAAACAAGGTTTGAAAACCCCTGACTTAACCAGAAGGAAAAAAGAAAACATGTTTTCAGGAATAACCTTCTGTTTCCTGTTTTTAATAGTACAACAGCCTGGCTATTTTGGGAACACAAGGCAGTTAAAAGCTGGTTTGTTTCCTCATGAAGTGACGGCTCTGAAGAAAGCTTATTCGTCTTCATGGTTTGCTGTATGATCTATACCCATACAGGATCTGAGCCTGTTGTTGGAATGAAACCTAGTGCTGTTTGTGAAGACATGACATTTGTGGTTGACTTTGTTGACATATGATTTTCTTTCTTTTCTTTCTCCTTTTTCTTTTCTTTTTCTTTTTTCTTTTCTTTTTTTTTTAACATTTACAGTCAGTGATGTTGTGCTGACAGCAGGACAAAAACCAAACGCCCAGTGTTCCAGAGCATCGGGGCTGAAAAACAGAGCTCAGCATTCATGCAGTCAGTGGACGGTGGGCAGCTCCTCACAGGAATGCCAGGAGCTCCTGAACCCCACTGACTGCCTCCTCCAACACAAAACTGCTGTTACTTGGCATACTAAACATTTGAAACCTCCTCTTTTGTATTTTTTTATATTTTTAAATGTAGAAAAGACAAATATTTTAATAGTGACTTTCGAAAGCAAATGGCTCAATGTTATAAGAATGTTAAACTTGAGCTTTGATGAATTTGAAGCTTATTTCACACCAATCTGCTGTTCTTGTGGTTTTCAAAGGACCTCAGGGATACTGGTTGTCCTTTGCTCCACAAAATAAAGCTCCTTTTGTCGGAGATTCAGCTGACATCCAACTCCACCAACCTCAAAAGTCTTGTGAGCAGCAGTTGTTTTTCTAGTTGATCTTGTAAAGTCTGTCCACAGACTTAAATTTCATTCTATGCTTGGACATTTTGAAACATACAGGCCTTGTTCATGTCTTGATGAAATGGTAAACATGCTGTGGATAGGATTGTACCGCCACATTCCTGACATTGTGTTTTCCCTTTCTTTGTTTTTCGTTCTTTGTCTTTCCTTCTTTGTGTCCTTTTATTGTGTGTGCGTGTGTGTGTGTGCTTGTGTGTGTGCGTGCGCTTTTTGAGTCATAGATAAATACTTCCATTCATATTTTAGGGAATTAAATTTCAGGATCGAGTTTCAGACGAGCTAGTACAAAAGAGGAAATATCACGTTAGTAGGATACGTGACAAGGGAGTTTCAGGCTAGTGCAATGTTATGATAAACTTGGACTATCTCCAGCAAGTTATCTGGAAGATCAGTGTTTTTATTTTAGACTTGCCTTTCCAGTCCTCTGTTTGGACTTGCTACTTGCGCAACCACAGTAATCATATCTAAGATGGATGAATGTTGATGATAGAAAATGAAGTAATGCTCCTGCACTTTTTGCCAGCAGACTCTGTTGTATAACAGCTGGCTGGCCCCTGCAATAGAGCTGAATTTGCCTGTGTTTTTTATTGATTGTGGGAGATCATGTAGGGAGATGGTAACGAACCTTAATCTAAACCTGTCTGCATATGAATATAGCAAATCTGTAGGCAAGAGATAAGAGTTCTGGTCCTTCCAGTTTTCTATTTGTAGTCAGGCTTCTGTTGACTAATCATGTCTAGATGTCAGTTTAGAGAATAACAAAGGAAAAACCCTTGCTGAAAATTAGCGAGTCTAAGTCAGCAGACTGGAATTATCCTTGAAATCTAAAAATGTGTTTCTAGCTTAAAAGCTCTGCTGTTAACAGGCTATGCCTTTCCTCTTCTCTTTCTCAGGCTTATGAGCGCCGCTTCCCCACTTGTCATCTCATCCCCATGTTTGTGGCGAGTGACATCGTGAATGAGGAGACCAACGAGGATGGTTCAACCCAGAAAATTGAGCGCCGCTGTGCCCTGGATGTGGATGCCCCACGCCTTCTCAAAAGGGTTTGTTGTGCTTTAGATTTCCAGCAATTGAGTATCATAAGCATAGCTTTAATAATTGTTATGGAAATTTTAACAATGACCTGCAAACACACCCAGTGAGCTCGATTTGAAGTGGTTTAATTAAAACATTGCAATGTGGAGAGAACCACCCCAGTCAAACGCCAGGGTCATCTCTGAATTGTGGCCACCGCCTTTACATCTTATATAGAGAGACGCAGACAAAGAACATTCCACAAACTCTTACATGTTGGCCCCTCTCACGGGGGGGGCTATACCATCAGCCCCATCCTTAAGACCTCCTCCCTCACAGAGAGAGTTATGACCTTGTTTTCTGCTTGGCCGTCACCTAAGGATTTACATCCCTGATAGTGAGACTCCTTCTCTTTATCTGTTTAACGTCTCCCATGAACTTACAATGGCCTCACTGTGTCAAGTGTGTGTAATAGAGCAGAAGGCCCACTTGTAGTGCACGTGCAGTGACAAGTGACAGGAGTGCTCTTGCTATACTAAAGTGATATGATTAAAATATGTGATTAATAGATGAGAAAAGAAATCTGCCACCACATGCTTTACTAATGACTTTTAATATTGTTTTGAGAACAATACATTTCAGTACCAGCCATGATTGTTTTCTAATAAAAGTGTTAATTTTTGCAAAAGTAGTAGTTTATCTATAATTTTATTTTCAGTGTCTGTGTTTCATGTCATTTGAATTTATAACACAAGTTGGATTGTGGTTTACAGATTGCAGGCGTAGACTATGTCTACTTCATCCAGAAAAACACGCTGAACCGAAAGGAGAGGACTCTGCACATTGAGTCCCATAATGAGACCTTCTCCAACAGGGTTGTCGTCCACGAGACGTGCTGCTATTCGGTATGTAGCATACTATCAGCAAAAGACATTTCAAGCAAAAAAGAAACTATTAAAAACCCTCACTAATTTTAATTAAAGTCATTTCTCGTGCATCTCTAGACTGTTTCGGTGCGGCTGTTGTTTTTAGCTCTTTAAGTAGAATCCACTCCCCTGGTTTTGCTCTACATCTAGCATGCTGACTTCTGGCATTAAAAACTCAACCCTTCCCTGAAACTCCTGGAAAAATGCTCAAAAAAAGGGCTTTCATCACCAGCAATGATCCTTACCACGAACTCTGAGTTAGTTCAGAAAACAGACGTTTGAGGTTTTGTGGGAAATCAGACTGCACAGTACAGGTGATCATAATGGGCCTTCAAGAGAGTGATCTAAAAATGACTGCACTGGATGTGCAAGGTTTCTTCAATCCACCTATACCAGAACCTGGTTCACTTATTTTGTTGGAATTAATTTACATTACCAGTTCCTGGTTTGAAGTAACATATTCGTTTTAAGGTGGGAGAAGTGTGTATAAATTGTACAAAGCAGGCTGTAACATGAAAGTGTGTATACCTGGGGCAGATTTTTCAGAGGCAAACTAAAACCCAGATCCTGGCAGTGTGACACGCTCAACCCGTTTGGCTATTTAGGCTGACTTGTGCATACAGACAAATGAGCAAACACTGACATGTTCTGTAACGCTGTTGTTCACCTGCTGAATGGCAAGCTGCCACCAGCACAGCCATGTTGATGTTTGTGCCTCCTTTAATCTCTTCCCTGCATCCATGTTTGGACTACCACTGAGCCTGCTTCTGTTTATCTCGGCCCATCTTTCCTTGTGAATTATTTAGTCGTCTGCATTCTGCTTGGTCACTCACAAACTACTGAACTGAAACCAGCATGTCTTCACTTTCTTTCTGCACTATGTGTTCAAAACTGTGACTCCAGATTAGCTTATTTATGAATGTATGTGTGCTGAGTTAATGAGGTCAAGCACATTGTGTTAGCCTCCAACCAACTGGAGTGCTAATTTTAGGTCTAAGGCCAAACAGAGGCTTATACTGTGTACTTTAACATGCTGTGATAACAGTAACCAGGATGGACAGTGCTGTTAGACTGAGCTAATGGACCGGGCTAAAGATGAAATATTTTGGTAGTCAAGGGTGAACAAGTTGCCATCATTATGGCTTCAGAAGTGTGTGCCTCTTCATTTACTGATATTGTAGCTTGAATCAAAATGACATTTTGTTAAAATACATTTAAAAATGATTTTTGTCATAAACATCACCCACACAAATTTTTCTAGAACCATCATAGATCTAAAATATATGCAGTGTAAAGTGCTATATCCTCACTAACGCAGTTTGGCTTGAAAATGACAAGGATCAGATGTGGCATTTTAAGGATTGTGCATAAAAGTCTAACGGACAAATATAAAATTATTCAATTATTCAAGTAATGTTGAGTTTCTCTCCCAATTCATTTTAATAACTTCAAAAAGCCATAACTTACATAAATAAATTCCAGCTGCTGAGCATGATTGTAGAATGATTTTTGCTATTGCAAAAGATGACCTTCACACAGCACTGAGGGAAATGTGTGTATTTCAAGCCTCACGACTGTTCATGTGTGAAATACTGGCTAATTTTAACATGGACAGACTGACACACAGACTCCCACTCACAGTACTCAGTGTGAAAATTGCTTTCTTTGTGCGTCATCATGTAGTGAAGCTGGGTGTATGGTTACCATAGTAACATGGTTATGTGGTTCTGTGTTGTTTACAGCTTTAATATACAGTATGTGTGTGTATATCCAGGTCCACCCGGAGAATGAAGACTGGACGTGTTTTGAGCAAACCGCCAGTCTGGACATCAAGTCCTTCTTTGGCTTTGAGAGCACCGTGGAAAAGATTGCTATGAAGCAGTATGCCAGCAGTATCAAAAAGGTGCGTTTGTGTGTGCTTATTGTTTCATCCTGTCATTTATGTGTGAATGTACCGATGCACAGTAACATTAAACAACACAATGACTGCCTTATGAATTATTCAGAGATCAATCTGTCCTACGAGGTTAGATGTTTCTGCAACATGACTCAGTCCATTTCACACTGTAATTGCATAAATAAGCTTGTGTAATCTGTTAGACTGGACAGGGCTCTTCTATTGTGGACCCAGTGAGTCATCCACCTTCAGTAATGAGCAGTGTTGAATACAGCTCTTTATTTTTTCCTTCTGTTTTCATTAACTGATGCTTCAGTTTGGAATGACACTTGAGTTGGAAAATGCTAAACGCTACAGGGTCTTAGCCTTTTTTGGTGGAATAAAAACACATGTAGATCAGGTTTTTCGGTATTCTCACACTTATTTTTCTTCCTTCTAACAGGGAAAAGAAATCATAGAATACTACCTAAAGGAGCTAGATGATGAGGGGATCACTCATGTGCCCCGCTGGAGTCCCTCCTCTCATTCCCTGCCTCTCTCCAGTCCCACCAGCCTCTCAACGAACCAACCTGAGATTGGAATCGTGCCCGCCGATTCAGTCCCACTGTCTGCAGATGCCAAGGATGGAACCTCACAGGATGCAAAGCAGGACAGCAACATGCTTCAGGCCGACAGCCTTGCAGAGATTCTGGCGGGTACACCGGAAGGTCTGTACCTGAAGATTCAGAAAATGGATCCTAGAAGCTTATTTTATAATTGTATTCTGCAAAAAATGGCTAATATTGAAATTGTATTGTGTAACTAAACTTGGAGGGACATTTTTATTTGGTTTAAACCACTGTCACAACAGTTTGTCATACCCAAGCATCGTTGAAAAAAACAGTTAGACAGCTTTGGTGTATAGTTTAAATAACTGAGGAAAAGCAGTTGCTCAAGAATGGGGATGGGTGTGAGAATGGGAATTCAGCATCTTGAAAAGTTTAGTTATGAATGTAATTTCTGAACAACATATCTCTTATTGTGAATTATGACATCCACTTACATATATATTGACAGCTAGGGCAAGGCCTTGTTTACAGAATCTAGCATTTTAGTTAGAATTTGTGATTTATGGGTGTTATATTTCTGTAAAAGTTTATTACACATTAATTTATTATCCAGCAGTCTAACTTTTTTGTTTTTATGTTGCAGACAAGCTGGATGCAGACTATATCAAACGTTACCTGGGTGACCTGACACCCCTGCAGGAGAGTTGTCTGATCAGACTGCGCAAGTGGCTTCAGGAGACACACAAGGGAAAGGTACTGCACTGTTTCTAAAAAGGAGTAATAAGAATAATAACAAAATATGAATGGATACATTATTGATACATTTTGAGTAGTTATTTAGCACTACTATTCTATTTTAGCTAGGCTACTAATAATGTTGTATTTTACATTAACTGTTCACAAATTAGCTCTAAATAACAGAGATGTGTTTTGTGGGCAGTGCTGAACTAGTGGCAAGTGTAACCATTTCCCTTCTCTCTATCCAGATCCCTAAAGATGAGCACATCCTTCGTTTCTTGCGGGCCAGAGATTTCAACATGGATAAAGCGCGGGAGATCTTGTGCCAATCTCTGACCTGGAGGAAGCAGCACCAGGTGGACTACCTGCTGGAGACCTGGAGCTCTCCACAGGTTCTTCAGGACTATTATACCGGCGGCTGGCACCACCACGACAAAGGTAGGTTTGTATTTACTGCCACACCTAAAGATAGTTATATTAGGCATGCTGAAATCTCGCAATATGGAAACACACATGAGCTTATGATTTGTGTCGGTTATGTCAGAGCTAAACTTGGACTGTTCAGTAGAGGACACTCGATTTACACAATCATGCAGTCGTGTTTGCAGTTTTTCAACCTAATGTTCTCTTAAGTAACTTTACAGTGTAAACAGATCTCAATCATTCTTAGCAACCCACAGCTCTCAGCCAAGTGTGTAAAATAAAAATGATCCAGCTTGTTGGTGCTACTTGGTTACCCAAGTAGTACACACACACTCACAGTGACAGTCTTCTAAGGAGTAGATGCCTTGGATTCCTTATTTGGGAAAAGAATGAACGTATAAGTCAAACAAAGCTTTTATGTTGCCACATCAGAGCCAATTTAGTCTTCTCGTTTAAAATTTTCCACAAGTATTAGCCTTGTATCAACAGGGACAAAACATGAAAGCATTCCTCATTGTACACACTAACTTGTCTTATGTAACAAGAGCAGATGACCAGCAATGCAGACATTTCCACTTAGCTTGTAGTCTTTGTGGAATGTAAATCGTGTGATATATCATGTAAACATTTGTTTAATTTTTCAGACGGCCGTCCTTTGTACATCCTGAGGCTCGGCCAGATGGACACCAAAGGACTGGTGCGCGCTCTCGGGGAGGAGTCTCTGCTCAGACATGTATGTAACACACACACTGTAATGCATTTAAGGTTTGGGTTTGTAGTGCAGGTTGATGAGTTTATAGGTCAGACAGGGTTTCTGCCAGAATATTTGTTAACTCCTGCTGCTTTGGCCTGCACGGGAGAATTTTATGATGCACTCAATTAATTTACCCCTGTTATCAACCTGATGCTTTGCTCTATTAGTTGCATCTCTACGCACACGGTTGGTGCAAGAGAGAGAGAAAAAGTGGGCAATTTAGGCCAGGCAGACTGCTGGGTTTGTAATACACGGGCGGAAGCCCTGGGTCAGGTCGGTTTTGGATTACAGGTTAGGGAATTAATGTCCGGTGGCATTTCCTGACAGGCAAATTAACACCAGGCTATATACAGAACACAGGCTGTGTAAATGGTGCTCATTTACAATGCTGCAGCCACTGTGGAGTGGAGTCTGGGAGCCATGTGTGTCAAATGTACAATTCATGTCACTGCAGGTGCTTTCTATCAATGAGGAGGGTCTGAGACGCTGTGAGGAGAACACAAAGGTGTTTGGTCGGCCAATCAGGTAAACCTTTACAACCTGTCAATATGTTAGATCTTTGAAGAAATCTTGGACCTCTATTATTCACCATATATGTAAACCATCTGCCTCTCAAAGGTGACACTATGTTATATGCCACTGGCACTTGCTTTAAATCTACAGACTGCCTTTGAGTTTAGTTCAAGAAAAGAGTAAAACAGAAATGCATCACAATAATTGAGTATATATTCAAACAGGGCTTTGACTGGATGCTAAATTCACAAGTTGTTCCATGTGGAACAACACAGAAAAAAAACTGAAGATAAAGACCTGATATCAATATATATGTATATACAGAAACATATCAGTTTTTCTTCTATTACTCATAACACCGTTGTACAATTTCCTGTTTTGTCTGTGCTTGCTTATTGTGATGTCTTATATAAATATAAAACAGCTATTTGTTAAACTGTGCTGTGCTTCATCACAAGTGATACTTTTCTCGCTTGTCGTTACATCATACAATAGTTTGATAGTCCTACATAACAAACAAGAGAGTAGCACTGTGTGATGTTGACTTAAAAGGCTCCATTTCACAAACTGTTATCTCTGCTCTCTGGTTACTTTTAAGCACAGTACTTGGTGTCACATCACATGACAGTATTACAGAGCCTGCACCTCTTATTCACACTGACCTTAGCAAAATAACTGAAACCAGTTTTTCTGCTTTAGAAAGGTAACGTACTACTGAAAAATAATTTATTAGAACATTTTAAAAGGTAATATTTACATGTCGTCACCCTCACTTTTCTTATTTTCTAAAATATTTTCTTAACTTCTTTATTCTGAAAATTAATACTTTTTTTGTATTATTTCTGTGTGTTTAAGTTGGATTTTTTTCATTTCTTTTTTTGTCTTTTTTTTCTTTTTTTCTTTTCCTGGTATCTAATATCCATTTAAAAAGAGGATTTAATAATAGTAATTTTTGCTAATCAGTTATTTGTTGCATATGAAGGAACCATTTCAGCATACTTTATTTCCTGCTTCTGGAGTTTCAGGACTTGCAGGTTTACATGTTTTTTGCTGTTTTTATACAGTAGGTCAGTCTAAATGAATTTAGATGTTTTTTTTAAACGAAGCCTCCGTACTGGTTGAGAGTATGAAGACAGAATTCACCATACTGCCTGTGATCTAGACAGTTAATATGAATGAATATCACTGTCAGTGTTGACAAAGAAAAATAATCGGCATCAGTGGCAGGTCTAGTCCAGTGCTTGAATGTGCCTTTGAATGTGGTCGTAGATTAATATAAATGCAGGTTAAAAACATGCAAGCCGTTTTGGATTCGGTTCAGCAGTCAGAACTGGGCGCAGGTACACACACAAACACACACTCTGAGGGAGTCCAGAGCAGAATTTATCTCCCCAAAATAGAAAGCGCGCATGAGGCTCGCCCTTCAGGGGACCCATTCAGATGGCAACTGACAGAGTGAGAGGGAGGGAACAGAGATGATATCTGTCATCTGTCAGCTCTCTGAAACAGCAGCAAGAGGAGGAGGAGGTGGCTGGGATAAGAGCTGCGCAGGAAGGCATGTGAACTATGAGAGGCTGTCACGTCACAGCACTCTGCCAGGACAGATAGAAGGAAAGGAGGAATGTGCAAGGGTTGGAGGGATCCAGAATTAGCAAGCATTGTCTTCACCACTTAAGCTTCACTTCAGAGTGACAAGTGCTAAGTGGTCAAAAAGAGGCTATAGCCCAGTTGTGGGTTTGTGGCATAGCCTTATACACACAGACACACACCCCTAATCCTCTCACTTCCTTTTCTCTAGCTGTTGGACATGTCTAGTAGATCTGGAGGGGCTGAACATGCGTCACCTATGGCGACCAGGAGTCAAGGCGCTGCTGAGGATCATCGAGGTCGTGGAGGCTAACTACCCTGAGACTCTAGGACGGCTGCTTATATTGAGAGCTCCAAGAGTCTTTCCGGTCCTGTGGACACTGGTGAGACCCAGGATAAGAGTAACTCGCACCCCTGTTGGGGCATCCTGTTACAGCACCGGATTATGTATACAGTGAATTTTCAGTCTGTTTCACGCCCTTATTTTGACACATGCAGAAGTTGCCAATATTCACAAATGTGTAGTATTTGCCAAGCAGTGACAACAGCAGCATCGTTGGCCCCAAATGGAAATAAGAGCTTTCGAGTCCCGGAGGTTCTGCTGGGTTCTACTTAAGGTGACGAGATCCCAGCAAACAGAGTAGTGTTGTATCTGGTAATGCGGAAAAGACACTTCAGCCGATAGGCTGAAATTTGTAGGTTACAGGTTTGGCATGTGAAGGATAAAATATACTGTGTCGCTTTACTCTGGCAAAAATGAAGAGATATCTCTAAGAATCACCTTCCAGCCATTTGACCTGTATTTTCTTAATTGGTTTTCCGTCATATTGTGACAAAACATGTCTAGTTTGTGACTTTGAATTGGCAGGATTCAGTTTTCCCTGTCACACATAGCTTAGGCGGCAGAAGATATTGACAGGTTAGCCTGCACTTGACGCACGATGATAACTTCCCTGCTTCCTTTACGGTCTTTGGAAAAGAGCCAGGCTTTGTCCTGCAGTGTTGACTTTTAAAAAGTAGACCCATTTTAAATGTAGAGCACTGACTCAATATGTAGAATGAGGGACAAGGGATAAAAATGCTGTGCAGTCACACATAAAATAGGACACCTGGTCACCTAGCTCTGCTGCCTATTGACTGCTCATGCAGAAAGCACAAAGAGCACGTCACAAAAGACTTTAGTTTGTTTTATAGTGTTTACCTTCCTGACTTTAGGCTCACACTTAATTAAATCGATGTATTTTAAACGTGAGTTTGACTGGTAGAATTGGTAAAGGTAGAATTGTTGCATAGTATTGCGTTATTACATTATTGCTTTAATATAATAACTAAGAAACTGGTAACACAACTTCCTTGTTTCAGTATTTATAAGTTTTAGGGTGGAAAAGGAATGTGGATTGTTATCAAACACAAGTTTCATATGCTGCTCTGACATTGCCTCATGTTACTGCAGTCAGGTCATGCATTTGATATTTGCCTTCTCCCTCAGGTGAGCCCATTTATTGATGAAAACACCCGCAAGAAGTTCCTGATCTATGCAGGCAATGACTATCAGGGTGCTGGAGGTCTCGTGGACTACATAGACAGGGAGATCATTCCTGATTTCTTGGGAGGAGAGTGCATGGTGAGTGTCACTGTAAGATTTAAACTCTGAGAGTAAAATCTGATCCTAGAACATGACACCACCCACATCGAGATTTCCTTTACTGACCCAGTGTACACGTGTGCTTTTTTTTCTTTGCAGTGTGAGGTACCGGAGGGTGGCCTGGTTCCAAAGTCCATGTACCGCACAGCTGAGGAGGTCGAGAATGAGGACATCCGTCTGTGGACTGAGATGATCTATCAAAGCGCCAGCATCTTCAAAGGAGCTCCACATGAGGTGAGCCTGAATGCACGGAAAGTAAAAGAAAAAGATGGAAGGCCTGTGTCGCTCTGATATGAATATGTAGGTCAGGACAACAGAGAACTGCACAGTGCCTCTGATGGAGGTGTTGTGAAACTTTCTGCCACCTAGTGGTTGTAACTTGTTAAACGCATCTTAGGTAGATTCTGAATTCAGATGTGGAACACATGTAGCGTGACTTTGAAATATAATCTGCCTGCAGTGATGTGGCGTAACCTCATGTTGCATGATTTATACCAAAGGGACACTGTGAAACATTATCACCCATCTGGAAATGGTTTTGCTTTTTATCTTAATGGTCTCAGACCGTCACACGCAAATGAACCATTTTATCTCGCTGCTTTTGCTGAGTTGTCTAGTTTGCAGTTTACCTGAAGCTTGTATATGGAAAGGATTTGGCATTTATAGCCTTCTGAGACCTAGCCTATTCATTTATGTCCTCTGTAGTGGACACACAAATCACAAAAACAATTTTTTGTTTTTCTCGGTTCTCAGGAGGATATGGTATTTTTCTAGTCTTGACCTCAAGTTGCTTTTAGACTACAAGCCAGTTTCCTTCTAGAAGCAAGTCTGATCTTAATTTCAGAAGTCACTGAGCCTAAAAACTGCATCGCTGGTCTTATGTTTTAGATACTTCTCTTTCCCCTCTTGAAGTTATCCCATTTTCCCACATATTTGAGTACTTACATATTTTTACATATGTGCACAGAGATTAATGGATGCTAACGGCATCATAACTAGTGCTTAGATCATCAAAAGTGACAGGTAAAGAGCTGTCGGTCGGTTCACTTTTAATGCCAAAAACATCATCTTATACAGTCCGTGCACTTTACTTAAAACTGCTTAATTCCTTTCACCCCATCAGATTGTGATCGAGATCATCGACGCCTCCTCGGTCATTACCTGGGATTTCGATGTGTGCAAAGGCGACATTGTTTTCAACATCTACCACTCAAAGCGAGCTCCGCAAGTACCGCGCAAAGATACCCTGGGAGCCCACGGCATCACCTCCCCAGGAGGCAACAACGTGCAGCTCATTGACAAGTCCTGGACGCTGGGTCAGGATTACAGCATGGTCGAATCTCCGCTCACCTGCAAGGAGGGCGAGAGTGTGCAGGTTGGTCTATGGTCGTGAACTTTTGATGTCTTCTTGGATCTTTGCTTCTACTTACTTCTACAGATCCTCATTTTTGCTTGTTTGCACTTCCTTTCCTCAGGGTTCCCACATAACGAGGTGGCCAGGTTTCTATATCCTCCAGTGGAAGTTCCACAACATGGCGGCCTGCTCGGCCACCAACCTGCCCAGAGTGGATGACGTGCTGGCCACCCTCCAGGTCTCCTCACACAAGTGTAAAGTCATGTACTACACTGAGGTGTTGGGCTCTGAGGACTTCAGGTTAGTGTGTGGGTGAAAGATGGAGACATTTATATGCATCTATGATATGTAAATATGTCATGTGTTCATATTTTTGCTGTTTGTGATGTTGCGTTTTTATTTTAAATGTCATCCATTTATTACTGCTCATTTTTCACTCCTGTCTTCTTTCAGTTTTCCCTCTCTACAATCCTCCACATAGTGCCACGTATGACAGTTGATACTTGAATGAATGAAGTCTGTAATGTTGCTAAGATTACTTTCTGAAATGCCTTTGGAGTATAATGAGTTTTCCAGGCCCACAGTTTTGAGATGAGGATGCTGTTCCCTTCCTTGAAGACTACTTTAATCCAGATTTTTCTTTCCAATCCGCTCCTGTTCTATCGCTCACAACCCCCTCCTCCTGCTCTGTCTTCTTCCTGTGAAGAACGGCTTGCTGTGATGTGCAGAGTTTGTAAGTGGCTCGGTGTTTGCCCCTTTTTCTTTAGCACTAGCTCATCATCATCGCTGCTTTTGGCTGCTAACCTGAGTGCCGCTCCCCTCCCTCTATGGCAGTCTTGCTTTGATGCTGCAAAGAGATGCTGATTTGCATCTGTTCTTGCTTAGGACTTTTGATAGTGTTGGCTAACAGGATGTTGTTGCTTTGTTCACACTGGTGAAAGAATCCGGTGCAACCTGCTGGCATTAATCACCCTGCTTGCATAACTAAAACTCTCAGGATTAACTTCAGCAAACAGCTGCCCAACTGACACACACACACTGTCATTTTCTGACTTATATTTGCTTTTCTTCACTCATCACATTGGACTACCAGCTCAGTCTCACTTTGCTTTCAGTGCACACGCTGCTTCAGTTTATTTTATCTTCAAAAACAGACTTGGCGTGATCATCTAACTCATACTAGTATTTGTTAACAAGATGTTTTGCTAAAGGTTGACATTTACACTTCTGAGTATGTGAAATGCCTTCTCGAGTCAAGTAAATTTAGAATTTAGAGCAGTATTTCTTCCCATGTCTGTAATGTATAATACATGCTGCAACAATAATTCTCTATTACCTTTTTATTGCTCCTTATACTCTAGAGTTTGGAGTTAAAGGGTTATGTGAACTAAAGTCATGCTCTTTAAAGCTGCTCTTTTTATTCATTTTTAATTCTCTGGTGAGTCCCTCAGACTTATCTAGGATGGTTCCAATTACTTAGGATGGGTTATTACAGTTAACAGTTAAAAGGAATCAAAAATTAATAACATTTATACAAGTTGAGGTATCACGGTCATAATGATCCATAACAATTTTTATAGAGGATTTAATAACTTCATACAAAATGGATGAGGTTAATAAAAACTGCCATGTCATATTTTGTAAATTATTTTAATTTGGCTTAATACAAGCCAACCTTTTGAATTTATTCAGGCATATATGAAAACATGACAGACATGGGTTTTCTCAGTTCACATGGTAATTTTTTATTACATCCATGTAAATGCAAAACCAGTCTACCTAATCCATGGAAATTAATACCTAAGGTTTCTTTTATTCATTCAAAAGTAATAGAAGAAAAATGGTGCCTCATGCTTTGCTACAGGAAGCCTCATTAAAGTGGGCCAGTTTCGCTCATTTCCAGCTACATGTTTTAGTTTTAAATTTTGCTAGAGTAGCTTTGTACCATACACAGTTCAGTTTTGTTTACCTTATACTGGGCCTTGCTGCTCCTCCCACTTTTATGCAGTTTTGTTCTGATTGGTGCCTTTTGTAAACAGACTGTTTGGACATCAAGTGGGTGTGGCTTCTGTGCCTGAGATGACTGCTAACATTACAGTGTCTCGAGCTTCCGGGGATTGTTATATGGACCTCCCTTATTGGAAAGTTTTGCCATATTTAACATGAACATTGACCCCAAAACTTTTAAATATAGATATGGTGGGAAATGATAAAAGGACAATGGATCCCCTTTAAGTGGCTTCTGCCTTTAATGAAACTTTGGCTGAACTTTGGCTGTTTTTTTTGTTTATTTTGTTTTTGTTTTTTTTTTTCATTCTAACTTTAAAAACAGTGGCTGGTGTAAAACCGTTGCCCGAGTTGTTGTGGCCTATGGCAGGGCCTGAATGTTGTAGGGTTCAGAGTGATTCTCCCTCCTTTAGGTTTGCTCTGACTGCATGGTTCTGCATCATGAGCACGGGTCATGCACGCATAGTGCGTTCAGTTAGTGCCAAGCAGTCTTAAGGCTGCACAGGTGTCACGTACACATGAAATGAGCTGAAGTGTGAGCTTTGTGCATATTCGCGTGTTCACCGCATGTTTGTTTCTTCTCTCAGGGGATCGATGACCAGCTTGGAGTCGAGCCACAGCGGCTTCTCTCAGCTCAGCGCCGCCACCACCAACTCCAACCAATCTCAGTCCAGCTCCATGATCTCCAGGTAGGAACTGGTGTCAGAGGACTTCAGTTCACAAAACCCACGTCCCCCCTCCACTGCCCATACCGTCAACACGGACGCCAACTTTTCCTATCCCCATAACCCTTAAACCATCATCTTTGGACTCTGTTCCTATTGCACAGCCAGTCTCTGTGGAACTGATGCATGCTTGCACAAACGGAAGACAAAGAATTACAAAATTCTGAGGCAAAAAGAAACTAAATGTACAATTTAAAGGGCTGATTTTTGCACAAAGGGTCGTATATTTTTCATGCCTGCCATCTCAGCTGGGCAGCAGTTTGAATAGGACCATCAGCAGAATGTTTTGTGCACGATGGAGCGGTTAAAGGTCAGGAGGTGAGGAGTGGTGCCTTTCAGGCACTGTAAGCTGAAAGAAAGAAGCAATATTCTCATCCTAGGAGCTACGGAACAGGATGACGACACTGGAGGCGCTGTTACATATATGCATTTACACGTGTACACGCATACACAGTACCGAGGCGACGCATACCTCATTCATGTGCGTCGGCTGATAAAGACTGGATGACCTGTTACATATGAACGCCACTCGGGCACAAACGCACATGAGAACGTTTGACATGCAAAAAGTTGACAGTGTTTGCCATATTGTTACTGGAGGGTTTATTGTCTCTGGTGAGCTGTTTATAGGTCAAATGTGGGTGGGGTGAATATCTTTATTAGATCTGGGTCAAATAAGATCAGCTCTCTATTACGACAGTACAGGTGTCTGTAACTTTGGCAGTTGACAGGTAAAATCTTCCCGGGGTGCTCCTGTGGCTGAGTTGAGCTTTCCGACACTCATTGCATTGCTGTACAGGTTGCGTCACATCTTTTGAATATTTGACCCAGATCTGACGCTTAGCGAAGTAAATCCACTAGAAGCAATAACACGAGTTTGACTTTCTACTGTGTGAAATATTTCTTTTTAACGTAAAAATGTATGAGGAGGATCATTTACGGTGGCCCCAAGGTGCAAAACGCAGTAACAAAAGTAGAAACGCCACATTTCAGAAAACAAGATGACAAAACTATATACCAGTAACATTTCTGAAAACGGAACATTTCATGCATTTTTGTTTTTAGAATTGGCAGAACCAAAGTAGCTGATGTTAGGGTGATGTCATTTCCTGTTTCTGTAACACTTTCAGAGGTTTGACATGAATTTAAAGTTTGAAAGGATGGAAGAAGAAAGTTAATGAAGGACATTCAGAAATGAGTATTATGACAGTCAAAGACTTGAACTATCAAAGTGACGTAGGCCCAGTGTTGAATAACCAAAGATAAAAAGGCAGCACTCACAATACTTCAGAAATAACTTGACAGATCCCACATTTTCTGATTCATTCCTGTCATGTGACCAAACTTGAGTCATGTTTGACATGATTGGTAAAGGTGAGACTTATTCCTGAAGTCTTGTGTGAGTGCTACCTTTTTATCTTTGGTTATTCAACACAGCCGTACTTTGCTTAAGAAATGTTTACGCTCTGGCTACAGTCCTAACCAGCATCCACACACCGCCCTGTTATCTCGGTGTGCTTTCAGGGTTTGAAAGGACATTTTAAAGTCGTGTCAAAAAGTACATCATGATTGTCCTTTGACTTTGGTTCTGGTATTTCAAAAACAACAATGTCTTTACTTCTTCCTGTGCAGTGAAATGTTTCTTGTTTTCTTTTTTAATCTGTGCTGCACCGCTGGGCCACCATCGTCGTGGGTGCTGATTGCAGATGAACTTTTTCTTGTGTACAGGCGGACAGACGGGCAAACTCGAGTCGGTAAACGGCTGAATTCTGTGGCACCACCGTTTCTTGTCTACAGACATTTTGTCAGGAGAGAAACAAAAATAATTTGCCAGATTTTCTCCTTGACACGTGTTAGGTCCTCGTAGTAAGGGATGCACTGACTGTGAAATACTAGGTCGTAATCCAGCACTGATACTGACATTTTTTTTCAGTCTTTATTTTATTTTTTGTTCCAGGTGAAACAAAAAGGAAAAAAAAACTTTATTAAAAAAAATGCATGTGTATTAGCTCTTCATGGAACAGTTTCTGAACATTTAGCCAGCGCAAAGTCAGTAACGCCATCCTATCAGCTGATACTTGGCTGATTCATCGGTGCATCCCTACCTCATTCTTTGAAAATATATATAAAAAAATAATCTTAACGTGGAACGGCCGCAGTTAGTTTGCTTTCTGTCAAGCGTCTGCACATTTGAGGAACTCAAGTTAAATGAAGCAGTCAAGGAAATGCCTTTTCACTGATTGGTGAATGTGCTACTGATTGGCTGGCGCTTGCTAACCAATGAAATGCCTGAATTTGGACGGTTGTGGTGAATTGGGCGGAACTGCCATCGTTACTTTTCCAGAGTGATGTAGATTTCAGTGTGCTTTAGCGGTGAGTGTTTCTTTGTGATTTATCATTTGACGGCGCGCCAGTAGACCACATCGATACTGTACAAGTGCTAGTGTTGGTTTGTTTGTGTTTTGGAGACACTTGATGGGTGAAGTGGCATGGCGGCCTACCGCATGCTCACGTGGTGACTGGGTTTACGGATCTCTTATTTAAGATTTAAGATTTAAGATATAGCCATTTTAAGAGCCATGTGTCAATAAATAATACCATTTTAGCCTTTGTAAGCATCACTTAGTCACCACTGTAATAGACAAGCGACCGTGAGTCGAATGAACATTTCATTTTCTTTTTTAAAACATGTTCAATTTGGTTGATAAGCATTGATGACTTCGCACAGATCTGACTCCCCGTCAAGGGCAGAAATGTTCAACTTTGCCAAGAGTCATTGGGTGCTGTTGCCATGGTTACACAGTGCAGCTGACAGCAACAGCAAAAAAAAAAAAAAGGGGGCTTTCCTCATACATACGTGCACACAGATGCCACACTGGTGGCTGCCTTTCACTGTAATGAGTCCACGCAGGTGACATGTTGCTCAGGGGGAGCACACATCTGCACACGATCACGGATCATTGTACCTCGCTGAATTTTCGAGCAGTTTGGGTTGTTACGAACGTTAAAACTGTGTTTATGATACATGTGCTGAAACGGTTTTATAAATAATGTTTAATGTTACAATCCGGCAGCTGCTTCTTTGTGACACTCTGCTGTAAAAAGCAACAGGATTACTCCATCACTTTAACGTGTTTACTGTCCCGTCAAAGTCTGACTTGAAAAGAGAGCTGCAGATGAGCCAGTGTTGGTCTTTCTCTCACTCCTGCGGTCTGTCTTTATTCTGTGGGACTCTACAACCAAAACAAGTCCCTCTGAAAGCAGCTCTGTAGGTTTCTGTAGCTACAGTTCAGGTGTAGCTCACATGGGTTAAGTCTTTCTAGAGTATGTTGGAGCACTCGGACCGAATAGCAGATCAAATATTTAATTATAAATAAAATATGAATCTCCTTTTCTTCAGCTGATATAAGATAGTGTTAGCTTGGGACTACTTTTTAGTATACCAAATTAAAGACATTTGTAGCGGTAAAACAAGTTCTCATCTGTGGAAAGTTGGTTTTAGCATTTCTTTCACTGAAACATCAAAAAGAAGCACAAGAATTTGGCGTTATTTATAGGACTGAATGACAGGAAATGCTCAGACCTCGTGAGCAAGACAGCTGTGGCATCTGTGTGTTCATATTCGTTTTCCCTCTTTAGAAAAAAAAATAAGGACCCTGCCTGTTTTTGATACACAAAACTGCTTTTTTTTTTAATAGTTACTGGTTAACTTGTGGTATCTACATGTCATTAACTGCAATAACATGAATTGTTTTACTGAGTGGCCCTCTTCGTGATGAGGGCTACGGGTGTGTGATGGTGTAAAGGGGTGAATGTTAATTACAGTGGGGGGAGGAAGATGCCTGTAAAATGTGTTTCTCCACTCGTCTCTCTTCCTGGTCTAAGACGGCACACTTGACTTCACCTGGTTATTCCTTCAGGCGATTTGATCTTCATCTCTTCACAGGTTCGACTGATGAGGCAACAGTTCAAACCTGACTACTGCTTTATATTCCTTTAACTACTCTCACACTTTCACACTCCAGTTTTGTGTGTAGATCTTAGAAAGCTGAGTGGACCTCTTTTTTTTTTTTTTTTGGATAAATAAGTGTGCTCAGATGGGATGGTTTTCATTTCCATTTCAATTCATTCTCTTGAACACCAGAAATTTCACCTGCCTCTCTGACTTTAGCTGTTGGAGGGTGAACACCTTTCACCAACATCTCACTGAAAAATGAGGGCTATAACTGTCTGTCGTGACTGTTCATCACATTCGTCAGTCTCTCTGCTCCCTGTTCATCTTTGCATATCTTCTCTTTACCTTCATGTGAGATATTGTGTAAAAAGGATGTGTTTGGATTAATGAGAAAATGGTGGCTTTACATTTTTCAGCATTAAACTTGAATTATAAGAAACTGCAGACTCCTGTCATGGTCATTTAAGTTCTGTATTAAAATGTTTTTATTGCCTAGAACTAAAAATTGCTCTTACATTCCTTGCAGTCATCTGTTAGTGACATGGTGATCTGTGAAATTAAAAATACAGGCCTCATGCTGCATCTCCAACTCCATTAATGATCAAAGGTTCTCTGCACCCAGTGATCTGCATTTCATCAATGAAAATTGATCATCTCAGATTCTGTAAAATGGAAAATTTCCGTCATCACGTGGTGCTTGAATTTGTTTTTACATTAAGGGAAACAATGTTTGAAAAAATAGAAACGGATGCATAAAATTTTAACAGGATGCAGGAAATGAAAGTGTAATTCACAAAAATGTCCTGGAGAAGGAAGACCAGATGGCCCCACTAATATGTGCCCTGAGTGCTGTAGTGTGAGCATTACCTCAGCACATTGGATTGCAGACCAACCACATCTAGTGGTCAGGTCAGCGCATTACAGTTGCTCTCAAAGAAACCAAAACGAAATGGAGACGCGTCAAGGTTTTCATGTATGTGCACATATTTGTCCTCGGCTCGCTCTTAGCCCATGACTGCACATATACCCTACCAACACCAATGTCAAATTTGCTGATAATGGCACGATGATATGATGTTGTCACAATAATCTGAACTTAAACACGGCAAAAAGCAGGGAAGTGATGGTAGACTTCAGAAAACTGAAGCATACTGAGCACTCTGCTCCAGGCGGACATGAGGAGGAAGTGGAGAGCTTTAAGTTCCTTGGTGTGCACATCCTGGTCGATCTCACCCAGACCACACATATCTCCCATCTGGTGGGGAAAGGCTTTACATCCTTAGGAAGTTAAAGATCCTCTCTCATCACCTGCTGACCAGCTTCTCAGTCAACAATAGTGAGACTCGTCATCTACTGCTGCATGGTGTGGTTCATCAAAAACAGAAAAGACCTGCATGGGCGGTTCCAGCCGTGTGACACTACCATCCCTCAGTGAGAGTCCAAACAAAATGAGCCAGCTGTAAGTTTAAGGGATTCATCCTCAACATCACCTGAAGCAATGCCACAGTCCTCTGGAAATAGAGCTCAATCAGAAGCAGAACTAACAGATTACAATAGATTACAAATTACAAGACAGCTTCTTCCCACAGGCAGTCAAATACAACCCCCCCCTCCTATTCTACTGCAATAACCCATACCCCCAAGAACTACAAGTCCCTCTCATTCTTCATTTTTTGCACTGTATAGTATAATCATCATGCACTATTATTGTGTATGTAGTACCTCACTGTGTATCTTTTTTTTTTTTCATATTAATCCTCTTGTCTATTTTGATGTTGCTGCGAAAACAAGTTGTTTTAAACATTAACAATAAAGATGTATTTATTAATTTCCAGTTTGTTGTGCTGCTTTTATTTGCACATTACAGATTTATTGTTGTACAAGTGTCCATCCTGCAAATTTAATTTTGCAGTTTTCAATTCTGTTTAGCCCCTTAAAAAATGATTGTAATTATTTCTTATATTATAGAAAATATCAGGTAGGTCCAAATGAAGTATGTTTGTCAAAAAATAAGCAAGTGTAAACATTAGAATGACACCATCACCTTTTCAAAATCGTTACAGAGCTCGTGAAACATCTGGCAGGAGCTCCTTTGTCGTTTTCTTTAAAAACAGATCTTTGGTGCTCTTTTATTTTAAGCAGGTTTTCCCCCAAACTGACTGTAGAGGGCAGCATATGCAATCCCAGGATACAGTCTGCCAGTTTTGAACAGAAGAAGAAGAAAGGCTTTTTGCCCGGGTTGCTAAAACATCAACTTTATGTTGTAGACTTCAGTCAAACCAGCTCTAAATGATTTGTTTTTTGCTAAGAAACGGTCTAACCTAACGAGTGTGAGGTACCTGAAGGAGACGGTGGTCGCTGCCTTGTAAGTAAGAACGTGTTGCTGAACATTGATGTTCAGAAATTGTGTGTCAACATTAGCTTTCGTGCTAGCGTTAGCTGCTCCGGTGTGATGCGTTTGTGCTCCTGTCAGATCCGCAGGATGAAAGTGAAAATCAAACAGTGGAACGGGGTTGCCTCCTGGCTCTGGGTGGCCAACGATGACAACTGTGGGATCTGCAGGATGGCCTTCAACGGCTGCTGTCCTGACTGTGAGTATCAGAGCTAATAACATAGCATTAAGTAACGAGTGTCCGCAATAAAGATGCAAATATAAGAAAACAAGATTATTTTTTGGTGGGTTTGCTTCTAATACATATAACGCTTTACGTATTATCCGATCGACAATATGCCAAATGTATGCTGTCCCTCCTGTTTATACAAACTAAATAGTGAGAAAGACGGCAGAGACGGGCAAAAATTCACCACTCTACAAAAAAACGCTTCTACAAGCTGTGGAACAATTTTAGAAAAATGTTCCTCAACATAAAATTGGAAAGCCTCTGAATATCGCATCGTCTACAGAACATGATATCTGGGTGAAGGCGTTAAGGGGAAAAATCAACCTGTGATCTTTGGGCTGTAATGCATTAAAAACAGACGCGATTCTGTCATGGAAACCACTGCAGGGGCTCAATAACATTTCCAGAAATCACTGTAAGTGAAGACAGTTTTACCACAAACATCCACAATTACAGGTTTGTGTCATCCAAAGAGCAAACTGTATGTGAACATGATCAACGAATGCTGCCATCTCCTCTGGGCTAAAGCTCATTCAAAATGGACCGAGGCAAAGTGGGAAAACTGTTCTTGGGTCAGATGAATTGACTGGGAGGAGGCCCCGGGTTAGGATGAAGAGCTTGACTGTATCACAGATAAGTGGTGGTGGAAAATGGATGGATGGCCGCTCCAGTAACCCATCTTGGAGATCAATTCCAACTCCAGTATTGGAATATTGTAGTGTTGTCCTTGTTCTCGTTCTCCTTTTATTTAGATTGATGTTGAAGACCGCCACAACAGCAGCTAGGACTGATAAGCCACTCACTGAAGAAAAGGCAGCACGGGAAAAGTCGCGGGTAGCTAGTTAGTAGTGACTGAACTTTCAAAATAAGAGCAAATGCCTAAATTGACCGGGGATGGTACTGCCGACTTAAATGGATGAAATGAGTTGTTAAATATACTTAAGTGGTCTGTGTGTGGAAACACTTGTATCCTCTTGTAGTATTACAAGAGGATACAAGCATGTGCTAATCCTGCCCACTCTCTCTAATGTGTTTTTTTTTTGTTTGTTTGTTTGCTTGTTTGTTTTGCAGGCAAAGTGCCTGGGGATGACTGCCCGCTGGTCTGGGGTCAGTGCTCCCACTGTTTCCACATGCACTGCATCCTGAAGTGGCTGAACTCACAGCAGGTCCAGCAGCAGTGCCCCATGTGCCGGCAGGAGTGGAAGTTCAAGGAGTGAACCTGTGGAGGCATCGCTGCCACAGAGACGAAAGGCTCGCTCACAGACTTTTATGTAGGCTGTAAATAAATCTGTTTTGGTACTTCTACTAATGCAGAACACACGCTGAATATGTTTTACTCTACTGGTAAGGATTTGTGATTAAATCTTTGTGATTAAATCAAATAGTATTGAAATAGTATTGAGTGCATTGTATTGAGTCTGTCTTGAAGGTCTGGCTGATTATTTCCTGGGATCGTGAAGTTTATGACTTTGATTTCATGGCAGCTCCACACTGATGTATTGTTTCGTGTTTGCTTGTGTAGCTTTTCACAGTAAAACAAAGCCTGCAACCTTTCACATTTCAGAACTTGTCTGGATAAAAATGGACAAACAATTTACAAGGTTATCAAAACAATGCTGATTAAATATCTTCTATTCAATTTATCCCTTAACTCTTGGGCATCTCCAAAACTAACATAAATTGTTAAATAAGGTCTTAAATAACTTCAGTGCTCTTTAACAATTATTCTCTAAGACTGCATCTCTGCTGGAGCCACTACACACCATTCTTCCAGAAGATATCCTCTTTTTTACTGACACAGTGGGGTTGGAGACGTGTTTCCTGTAGATGAGCTTAGATCTGGGGACTACGAAGGCCGTAGCAGATGATTCACATCATTTTCATCCTCATCAAACTATTCAATGACCCCTGCTGTGCCGTGGTGGGAGATGACTCCCATCCAGATCTAGTTGTTTTATCAAGAACAAAGGTGGTCAAACATGATCACTTTGCACAGACCCTTCCAGTACTTTTTATTTCACTCCTCACTTAAGAAGACAAAAGTTAGGGTTCCACAGCCCATATTTTTTTCATCAATGATTAATAAAATGTTTGTACTGAAAAATTACAGTCATTCATTCTAGATTTGCTCCATATTCTCACCTGGCTAAAGTAAGTCAGTTTTATATTTTAGCTTTTAGTCCTGTAATTTTTTAAGGTTTAGTTTCACATAGTAACTAGAGGAAATTTTCAAATACCGCACTTTGTGGAGAACATGAACATGTCATGTAGTCATCCCAGTAGAGATGAACAGATTCTTTTAAAAAGATTGTACTGAAAAATTTTAAAACTTTATATTGGTAGTTTATTTGTTCATTTCATTCACTTTTCTACATTTTTGAGAGGACACAAAAATGTATATATTAATTTGATATTTGGTATAAATCCTTTAATTTTATTTCAGTTAACAATAATGTTTGGTTTTTAGTTTCAGCTGGTTTTAGTTTCTATTTTAGTTACAGTTAACCGTAATAACCTCAGTCCGTGACCATCCTGCATGGCGTCTGAGGTGGTAAAAGACAATCACTTTAACTTCAGGGATATTAATCTGTTCAGTTAGGAAACAGAAACCATTGCGCGTCCACCTGCTAACCTGTTCTCTCAAGTGTGTGGAGAAGATACCAGAAGACAGCTGAACAGGGATCCTCTGCACGGAGGAACAGGAGGAACTGCCACATGAGGAGCCATATTTACTCATCCTACATACCGCCGCATGCAGTGTGAGCAGAAAACTGTTGTAGTTCACCGTTTAAACCACTAGGTGGCAGCATTTACCCGGACAGTCCCAGTGACCCCGCCCTCAAAGCGACGTCTGCAGTACGGAAGTAAACAGCCTGCTCCTTGCTCCTGTCAGTTGGTGTTTTTTTTCTTCTTAAAACAGTAATTTCACAGCTGGTCGTGTCTTCATTAGCACGCTGACAGATGTCCGCTCCTCCCGCAGAAGATCTGCTGCAGCAGTGGGAAAGGTCAGAGTGCTGTTCTGTCTCAGCTACTCACAGCACACCTTAAATACTACCCAGTTTTTATTCAGCAGCTTAGCCCATTAGACGCATTTTGCTCCAAACGCTGCTGATTCTTTATCTTCAAAGTTTTCCAAAGTGTCCCATCCAGAAGAAGTCAGCTTCAGTGGATGGTGAAATACCCAAAAAGCACCAGTGCCGTAGAGTTTAATCATATTATGCTTTACTTTTACACCTTAAAACGCAAGGATACAGTTATAACGACCTCATCCATATTTTGGGATCCTAAAATGATAAAAATTCAACTTTAAGAGTGATGATATCTAAAAATACCAGAGATCTCTATTCGTTAAAAATACTTCTTTTTTTTTTAGTATTTTCATTACAATATTATTTAATTTCATCATGATGTTATTTATTTCCTGTTTATATTCTTCTTTTCTCTCTGTATCTCTGTAACTGTCAGGACTCAGGGTTTGTTCACCCTACATTAGAGCAGCAGTAATTGTTTTACAGTAAATGGTTGTTTTATGTGTCTTACAGTTTGTAAAAATGTCATTTGTCAGTAAAAAAGCAGCGACTGTGCTGACAGATGCTGCTGTGCCGGGGATGCAGTTTCTGCCAGAGCCAACTACTTTGGCACAGCACATGCAGCTCTTGGAGCTGAGCCACCTTTACACCTCAGCAGCCTTTCATTGATTTACTTGTTTGTAAAGACAAGACCAGCGATAACATCATGTTAGTCTATATCATGTCCTGATGTCTCTGATTAATGTGAGCGTGTGGGGCTCCTGCAGTCCTGCAGAGAGGCACAATTACAGCATTTTCAGACATTACATTTAAACAGTACAATATTATCAGCTGATTGATTTTTCTTTTAAACATGAATAAACATTCATGATCTGAATGTCACTGGTTTTGAAAGCTGTCCAGATGAGCCTGTGTTTTGAATAATTATATTAGTTGCAGCTCTACAAACCACAGCAGAGTTGAACTGCCTGGGTTCATCAAGTTGCCGTGAGATTTTCAGATTTGTTGCTGTTAACAGCCCTTTTGTCTGCTATAGACTTTACATGCCGGCCTCATATTTTGACATGAAGTAATTGCCAGCGAGTGTGTTTATATATTTGTTTCCTGATGCAGTGAGCAGGCACGTCTGAGGCAGCAGGTGCTGGAGGAGGACACAGAGGACTGGCAGAGGAGCCCAGACTTCTCAGGTCTGGAGCGAGTTGGTGGGGTGGACCTCTCCTTCATCAAAGGGGATGACGTCAATGCCTGCGCCCAGCTCGTGGTACTCAGCTACCCAGATCTGGAGGTGAGCTACCTGGGCGCTAAATCCAGTAAACACAGATAAAATAACCCTGTAACGCCAAATATATCGTATTTCATACAACATTGGTGTTATTTTATAACCCTAACCCCCTTTGTATGTTTTTGTTTGTTTAAGATAAACAAAAGATTACAGATTAAAGCTCATATATGTAAATTAAAATTTAATTTCTGTTTTTTAATTTGTGAGAAAATTCAATAAACACTTTAGTTAAAAACATCTGAATTTTCCGGGAATAATTTAACTCTTCAGGTTTTCTAAGCTTTTCTGACCTCTAGTGGTGACAGGTGGGAACAGCAGCAGGGCTTCGAGGAGAAGGCTGAGGATCAGAAATTGAATTCCACAGGCTGCATTTTTTCCCCAGAGACACCTTTAATGAAAAGTAAACACATGACGATACAAAATGCTATCCTTAAAAAAATGCTTGGCCTTTGAAGGCTTTGTAATAAGTGCAGCTGGAATATTGTGCAAGGCCAGCTGTTAACCTTTAAAGTAGTCGCATTTACTTTGTTTGGGCACTGAATACAAAGTCCTTATGGGTGTTTTTCTCCTCCTGCTTCCTCGCCTTGAAGTCACAGCTTTTTTTATGACTCCTGAAAGCTGGCGGCATGAGGAAGAAATTATTCTTGCTCTCACGAGGGCTGTCGAGCTGTTCTAGGGAGCCACTGAAGCGATTTTAAATGTTTTACCCTCACCTTTTGATAACTTCTCCTGTGAGCTTCTGCCTGTGGGGCTTATGAACAGTCATATGCCAACAATGTTATTTTAGGCATGTTAGAATGCAAACATATTTGTTTTCCTCAGAGCTGGTGCTTTCTTCTGTTGGTCGCTTTTTTATCCAAGACAAAAAAAAAAAAAATTTCTTGGCCTTGAGAAAAACATTTTGATAAATATATACATTTATGTTAAGTAATTACAATGTTAAATCTAATTAAACTTTATGTGTAGATATAGGTTCTGATCCAGTTGTATAGAAGAAGAAAATGGCCCTTCGTCTCACTTCATTTATAACCTGAATAAACTCATTCCTGATGAGTTCATGCACTCAGCCACTGGTTTTAATTCTTCTTTAATACAGCGTGATCTCTAATTTTGTAAATTATGATCCCATTTCAAGTAAAATAGAATTGTAAACACACAGGAAAGCTGTGCATGAACGCCATCCTGTATGTATCCTGTGTCCCTAATGTAATTTTCTGCTCTTATTTTTAAAATATACACATAAATTCAAAACAGTAGTCTGGCAGTGAAAGTGTTAATATGCAATAGAGCTCCTCAAAGTGACCTTCCCAGTCCGGCTTTTCATTTCATTTACTTTTCCCGCAGCCTTTCACCAGCACTGCTCCTCGCAGTTATTTATCTGTGCATTAACACGGGCTGCTGGCACCTTCCAATTATAATTAATGAAATATGTCACCATACATTGTTGATACATGGACCCAGTGAGGCTAATGAAATGTGTTCAGAAATGTTGTTCAATAATGTGATTATGTTCCCTGCTTGTTTTCAATTTACTCCAACTATGGCACCTGAGGCTATTTGGGGCTCAAAAGAATACTAGTTACACGTTCCACAGTGTGCTCACTGCTGCTGCAAGTTTCACAGAAAAAGAGGCGAAAGTTTTATAATTTTATTGTTTCTCATTGAATAAATATGCCTTCTGTATTCTTTTTAACAATACTGTCTTGCGTCATACGCGGCGATGTATCAGCGCTTGTTTTGCAGTAGGAGATGAAGGTCACGGCAGTCAACAATATGACAATGACATATCCTGAAAGGTGTTTGGCATTTCTAAAGCCAGATAACAAGGCAGGTATTCAGAAACGTTTCTGCTCTGAGGCTCTGTGAGCTCGACTCAGCAGACAGCTTTTGTGTGTTTTATTTGTAGCTCCTGCCCGATAACAGACTTGATAACACGTGATGCTGTTAGATGTTACATCATTTGAGATGTTAGCACATCTCTTCACTGTGAGCAGAACAGGATTTTTACTGGTCAGAAAGTTGCGACAGCTTGTGCACCTGTAATCTGCATATGGTCTCAGAGGGTCTCCTGGACCCTGCTGATACCCCACAGATACTCGGAAGGAGATCATGGCCGACATGTTTACCTTCGGCGATGCTGCTTAAAATAGACAGGACAGCGAGAGAGGTACAGAAATACATGGATGCTGCCAACATGGGAAAGGCTGTTTACAGTATATATTGTGCTGATTTTACAACCCGCTGTGGTTCTATTCAAAATGTAGTCTGCATGGCAATACAAAGACTGTTAATTAGGTAATATTGATGGTGTTTTAAATAAACAAAAGAGGTCCTTTTCCTGCTCCACATTTGTATTCATTGACACAAAAGTATTTTTGTATGATTCACAGTTCAAAATAACCCTCATTTATCTTATGCCGGTGCAGCCCTTAAGTTCAGTGTCCTTTTAAAAACTAGTTTAGATCCTCTTCCTTTAAGCTAACTTTCATGGCGCATGGAGAAACAATGTTGTTGCTTTAGCTTGGCTCGTATGTGTTGAGGATTATAGTTGTGTATTCTTCTGAGAAATGTGTGGCTCTAGACCTGTCCATGTTCGTGATTGGTGATCATCCGTTTAATTTAAACGGGATTTAGAAAATATGGACTGACTCATTACAAGTTGATGTGGCCTCTTGTGGTTGTGAGACTACCTTAACATCAGCGTGGTTACTGATGTTAAGGTAGTCTGACAATGAGTAGATATCCTGCTGTTGAACTTGCTGTGCACCACAGGCCTCCCGAGGATGAGATTAAAAATTAGATGTACACCAAAGTAGGCATAAAAATAATAATTTTAAGAGTTTATACAGTTAAACTGTAACTGTGACCACTTCTTAATTCACCAGGTCACTTAAATGAAATAAATTGTCAGATGTTCAGAATATACTCACAGCCTTTAATCAACAGGGAGCAGATGTTTCATTTTGTACCAGATGGGCGATGTTGGTGATTATCTTGTACAGCTTGTCTGTGCCTTTGGACTCACCCTTACATATACACTAGGGTGGATGCATTTGTCCAAAGCACCCTGAGAGTTTCCCTGACTGACTCATTTATGTACAGTCATGCAATAATGTAAGTTTTCATAGGACTCTGTGCAGTGCTGTGAAAAGATGAGTACAGACTTACTGCGTCCTTAGAACATAAAAGGCTGAGAAGCAGCCAGTGCTGCTAATCAAATGCACTTGATTAATCAGCAATTGTGAGATCCTCTGTTAAGGCAAAAGTCTGGGCACTTTGCTGGTCTGCAGGCTTCAGGTGTGTGTTAACACAATGCCATAAACATCCCAGGAGTGGATGTCACAGCAAATTCACCCCAAGGTCAGACCATGCAATGCTCAGAGAAACTGCAAAACCCCGAGTGCAGCCACAGGACCTGGGCACCCCGCAGTCACTGAGTCTACCATGAACTTCTCTGTATACTTGAGGACATCTGACTGACTGAACAATGGATATCCTGCACAATGATTCAATGTGGTTTAAAGGTTAATAACAGCATCACAGTTATTGGGTCAGCAGAAGTGACACCTGGCAGATAACTACTGGCCTGTGTCAGCCCACCTGTCAATCAAAGCAGCCATGCCCCTAAAAAAATTTAAAAAAAGATGAGTTATTTAAAAAAAAAAAAAAAGAAAAAGGTTTTATGATGAATGAAGGTGATGAAGATGTTAATGTGGGAGTCTGTGGAGATTGTTTTTGGAGCCAGCTTTGTGTGGCCATAAGAGGAACTGCAGTTTTTGGAACTTTAATTTTAATTTCACTGTTCGGCCAAGAAGGTCGCTGCTAATCCAACAGTGTACAAAAATTCAGTCATAAGAAATGAAGCCGTCTCTGTTCCCTCCTGCCAGGTGCTGTATGAAGACAGTCAGATGGTGACCCTGACGGCCCCCTACGTAGCCGGCTTTCTGGCATTCAGAGAAACTCCTTTCCTCCTGGAGGCTCTGCAGAGGCTGAAGAAGAACCAGCCCACACTCCTTCCTCAGGTCTGGATGTGCTAGAACTTGAATAATGACCTGTCAGTGACTAGTTAAATGGGTTCTGTTCACTTTTTAATGTCATCATAACCGTATTTGTAATGTAATTAACATGTTGTATCTGATTTGTTTCTGTCATATTAACTACTCAAAGCTGCACAGAAAAAGGAAAAGATTTTTTTTTTGCATTTTTATGTGACCAGGAAGTGAAACAAACTTTTTTTCCATTATTTTGTTGATGTTGATAGTTCATATTCAGAATAGAGTGAAAATGAAACATTTTAGTCTGTGCTTGTTAGCCTTGGTCTGCAGTTTTGGCATAATTCCCACAGATAAGGTTAGAAACCTTGAGCTTGAGAATTTTGGACAAAATAATTAATCAAAATTTCTTCAGTAAGACCTGGGTGTTATTATTCTTATTACTATTACTATTATATTTATGGTAGTATTACTAGAAGAAGTGATATAATTCCCATCTCCAGGCCACAGTGAGCTGGAAATGTTTTAATAACCGATAGATCCTCCAGGGTGGAAAAAGTTACTTATGAATCCAACAAGACCGACAACCTGCTAACATTACTGGATTTGGACTAGTGCTTTAAAACCTCGCGTCACGTTTCATGGACATTAAGTGCAGTTACGACGATGAAGCTCCTCTGTTTGTCCTCTCGGTTTTTTGTTTTTCTAAAGCGACGCCTCTTGTTCATCTTCACCCACTCGCTTCTGTTTGTCGCAGCCCACACACCTCCCACTCTGTCCCTCTGTCGTCCTCATGCACACAGGTGTGCAGACACACATTCACACTTAGAAATCCATGCACACACACACACACACACTCATATTTACTTCCAGTGACATTTAGCTCTGGACAGATGCAGTCACTGCTCCCTTTATCTGCAACCTTTGAAGTGAGTGTTCCTGGTGACTTATGATTCACAGCAGAAATATGTCTGTGGAGTCACCTTTGGCTTCAAAAATTCATCGGTGTGTTGGAGCTGGAAGCGTTCCAATATCAGTTTGAAGAGCTCTTACTAACTTCGGCTTTTGAAGATCTTCTGCCATCCCAGGGTAATAGACACAATAGATGACGACAAAAATCTTTCACTCTGGACATTTTAGTTGATCATATCATTCATAGCACAGGTAGAACTTCTTAGATTAATAAGGCCTCTGTTGATGAAGTAGCCCTGTTAATTATTTCACCTGTGCTCATCCTAAGACACGTGTAAAGGTCTGCTGTGCAAAAAGCGTAATATAGAGTAATATCGAGCTTCCTGCAGTGGAACTCATTTCAGGTGTGTTCTCTCAACAGGTGGTGTTTGTGGATGGGAATGGTCTCTTTCATTACAGAGGTGAGGCGACTGACTGAAGAAAGGATTTTAGATTTTCTGTTTTTATTTTAAAAGATAACATAATGTAATAAACTTTTATTAAAACTGATTCCCACATGTGGGACTAATAAAGGTTATCTTATCTTTATCTTAGCTTATAAAAAAACAGTTCACTGTGAAAAATCGAACAAACAACAAAAATCTAAACAAAACACAAATTTACTTAATAATGTGATTGTTAGTTTCTCCGCACCTGTACAGTCATCATCCAGTTTTCCCTCAAGGTCATCTTCTTGTCCATCTGGGCCTTTGTGATTCACGTTGGATTCAGAGGCGTCACCAAATGGGGGCAGTAGGGGCACTGGCCACCCCTCAAAATTTGCTGCCCGCCCCCCAGTGGCCGCCTCTGTGACCTCTGTGTTGGTAATAATTTTAATAAACGTGAGCACAAGAGTGAGGAAGAATCTTTAAAGCGATGGTTGGATTTTAAAATCTTATTTGGTTTTCATATGTACATAGTTTCAGTGATATCAAATTCAATAGCAGAAAATTAACTAGGTTTATAATTCTTTTCTTTCTCTCTTTTTTGCCATATTTTTCAAGTAACCTGTAGTTGACAACAGCATAATAAAACTGGAAACTCTGTTTTTGGTGTGCCCTCACACGGCTACCCCTATGAAAAAAATCTGGAGCGCCCCTGGTTGGTGATATCAACACAGCTTTAGCTTGAACTTAATTTTGTGAAATAAGAGACAGCTGTAGGGATTCAAATCTGTCGAGTGGGGCAGGTAGTGACTAGCGATTGTGTGTCGGTGTGGCCAAAGAAGTGACACATAACCTAAGTCCAGGACTTCCACTGATTGTTTTCCATGAGGCGGCTCGGGATGTTAGAGTACATTCATTGCTGTGAAAGAGATTGATAACCTTCTGAAAGGAAAATGGAAAAAATAACAAGCATGCCGATGCTGCTGTTTGGTCTCTGGGTCGTAGCAGGACGCTCGTCAGCATTGCATCTTCAAAAAAATAGACAGCTAAACTTTCAGTCTGATTTTCACTGATGATTATTTCAGATATTTGCATTCAGCTCCACTCAAGCTTGTTAAAAATACTAACTAAGAGTTCAAGGAGAGTCTAGCGAGGTTTGAGGACGAGCTGTATAAACTTTGGTTTTCACCAAAGGGACTGTTAGGTGTAACACCTGATAAAATAAATCCTCAGTGAATCACCGTGAAGCCCTCTGTTGTAAAGGTTTTTTGTATCACACGGTTCAGTCGAGCACTTTTGCTCTCAGCTGTTTAATTCTGGATTTGACTTGATTGTCGCTGTTTGGATCGTTGCAGAGTTTGGCTTGGCGTGTCACCTGGGAGTGCTGTCAGGGCTGCCCTGTGTGGGCGTGGCCAAAAACCTGCTGCAGGTGCAAGGTGTCAACAAGAGTGAGGAGCATCAGTCACAAGTGAGAAAACATCACCTCTTTTTTTTTAAATTTTAGATCTTCTTTGTTTTAAACTTAGACTCTGTAGGTTTGATGAGCCAATGTGCGGACTTTGTTTAAATGCTCGGGTCTCCAGTCATACAACATTGTTGTATCCATTGTGGTTTTCAGTGTTATCAGAAGGCCATTTTAAAATGACGAGTCTAAGACTTGAACGTCTGTTTATCCCACCGAGCTGCAGAGCCTCGTCACTCTGCGGTTTGGCCTTCAGAGCTCTTTGATGTAAAAAAGATGAAGAAAACCTGCTTCATATTTAATGTTTCTTTTAGTTGTGTACACATGTTTCTCTTGTAAAAGAGCTCCCAGTGTTGACAGGAGTCACTGGATGAATTATTTAAGTTTTCAAAGTGTAATCGCTTTCTCCGCTCACTGCATCTAAAAAGAAAAGCAAAGAAATGTCAGAGAGGAACGAAGCAAAGGACAGAGTCTTCAGTTGTTTTTCGGTCTGTGACTTTGTAGGCATTTAAACTCACAACTTCTAATTTTATGTGTGTGTGTGTGTGTGTGTGTGTCTGTGTGTGTGTGTGTGTGTGTGTGTGTGTGTGTGTGTGTGTGTGTGTGTGTGTGTGTGTGTGTGTGTGTGTGTGTGAGTGCACTTTGTTTGTGTGTATTCTGTTCTCACTGTGACTTTTATTGCGAGCCAAGGCCTTGCTATGTAGCTAATGCTAATGTGACTTTTTGAATACAAATCAAGCTGGGACAAATGCGTACTGGTCAAAGTATACCTGTGGGACAGCAAAACCTGGTTTTCATTAATATGCAAATGCTCCCTTTGTTTCAGTCTGGCGCCTCAGTGACCTGCTGAGGGAAAAAAACAAAACACTTTAAAGTTAAATCTACCTGATGAACCGAGCAGGTGCTCAGTTTCATTTCACTTCAGCCCAAACTGAACTGAAGAGGGACAGACCAGTAAAGCCATAGTCAAATGATAAAAAACACTGTTCCCTCTTTTTAATGTAAAAAGGATGAAAAGCAACATCAAGTAAAAAACGCATTAATACGGTAGAAACTAAAAAAAATAAACCTAATACAACTAATGAGTAGGAATGAACCCAAAACTACATGTGGTATAGACTAAGTAACTGCAAAAAAACAGCGCAAACCGAGCAAAACAACTTATACAGTCAGAGGTTTTTACAGGAATCAATGTAAGTACACCTTTACACCATCCGTAGGAATTATAGGATGTTATTGCTACTGAATCATGGAGTTTATTTTGTTTTTCAGAGAGGTGCACAGAGTCCTGTGAAAACTGTGAAAGCTATTTCCTTTTTGAGGTGGGAGGAGCAGAAGGCGGTCCAACCAAGCAAAAGTTGATGCATAAAAAAAGATCAATAAAAATGCATTTTCTGAATCCCACATGAACTTCACACATTCACGTGTTCATGCAACTCCAGGAGATTATTTTAAGAGTTCATCTTCCTCGGAAACTTCCAGATTCCACACAGAAATAGCTCGAACCCTGTGGCCTTCTTGTCGAGTTGACAGTGAAAATAGCTGAGCTGAGTGTGGTCACTTATGAAAAGCCATTATGCAAATTCTAAAGAGAATCTAAAGATCTGCAGTTATGAGCATTTTAATGCTGAGTGGTCCTCCAAAGTTTCGGAGGGGACCGGACAGACATCCGATCCACTTCTCAATTAGCATCAGATCCATAGTCTGATTACAACCCAAGCAATCTTCATGTCGTCGAGTAAGATGCTAATTCAATTCTCTGCAATGTATCCATCTCATAAATTAGTGTTAGTGGCTTTGGCGTCAGAAAAATTACACCCGTCTCTTCCCCCTGGGGGGAATCTGATCTTTGTTTACACCTATATATGGTCACCCCCAAGGATCCAGTCACACTTATCTACTGAAACAGTGTCTGTCCAAATACATGTGGCTCGTTTACTTTCAGGATCAGGTAGCACAGGGATTACACGGCCATGCCGCATGTTTGGCTCAAGCTACTAGCTTTGGATCAGCGTGAAATTTTAGAAGCCCTTCCCACCCATATTGATGTAATTGTCACTCTCTGGGGCTCTGTCTAATTTGTCTACAGGCACGCACACGATTGCGACGCTTCAAGGGAACACCAGCTTTGGCGCTTGAGCGCTTGGTGGGAAATTAGCTGTGAAGTAATCTGTGAAACACAAGCCATATCAGGCTTCCTACCAAATTTCAGAAAATTAGCTCTTTTGAAACAAGATTAGCCATTACTGGAGCTACGAGCACACCGCCACGTACCACTGACGAGCGACACGCTGCCATACTCGATTAGATCAGATGTCAGAGTTTCTTTCAACATTTCCAGCAAACAGAGTTTTTGAAAGCCAATGTGCAGTCTGAGAAGTGTATCTCAAGGTTACAGAACTTTCTCTTAGTCGCAGCAATTAAATGTGCAAACCTCGAAAGTAAAGGTGCGTATGTGTGTCTTTATCAGAGGGAGGCCTCCTTGGAAAGGTGAAAATGAAACACTGTAAAGCACAGGGATTGTGTTACTGTACAAATACACATAATATGTTGCAGGATGAGCCTGTGCTCAGAGAAACTGTAATGTAAACAAATGTTAAAGACACAATGTAAAACTAACAAATTAATTTTTGCACGGGGGGTTTCAGTTTCATAAAGAAAAAGTAGACGTCTGAGATGAGACTATTAATATCGCTATAATTGTATGTGTTAATGTTGGGCTTGAGAGCTATTAGTGGTCTTGGTGTCACTCAAAGTTTGTCAGGTACAAAATGTAAAACATTACACCTGTATTACACCTCTATGTAGGTCAAAACATTTTCAAGATTTTTTCACTTAAATGTAACTTGTTCAGGGATATTTTTTCTGAGTCTGGTTTGCCTTTAATAGAGATGCATAAAATTATATGAATTCTGCTTTAATAACTTATTAAAAAGTTTCATCAATCTGCTGATTTTTCACTCATGGAAAAAAAGCATTAACTGTTTTATAACAGTGATTTAAATCAGTTTAAAAAATTCATAGAAAAGAGCCTGTAAATGAATGTCAGCGACCAAAACTGAAAAAGGAAACACGGAAATGCCAAAAACTGCAGTTCATCAAATGGCCACTTGAGGCTGAATACAAAAGTTACACTTCAGTCTTAAAATCATATAGTAAAGTTAGGAATAGCCAACATGACACCAGCGATTAGTTAGTAAAGTCCCAGCCAATGTGAAACCTTGTATGGTGGATGAGACCAAATACTCATGGCTGTTAGTCACAAGATATACCATCCTAAAGCTCAAGTTCCTTTATCATCCTTTTTGAGTCCAATGATTACCATAATTTACTAAATAAACATCATAGACATCCTAAACTCATCAGTAAAATGTTTACTGAAGTCATAGATGTGAGCAGGAAGGGAATTTCACAGTTTTATACAGTCAGACTTTAAACCGAAGGTGTCACCCTCTGCTGCCATGAAAAAGAAAACCGCTTCAGTACACTTAAGCATGCACTGGCTTCACTCAGACCAGAAAGCTACGCCATGTCTACAGTATTTGGTTAAAATGTCAACTTTATATTTGCAGCTTTATTGCACATAGAGTTGTGTATTTTCTGTAACTCGTCTATTTAAATTGTATTTTAGGTATAAAAATAGCATTTTTAGAGGCCTCACTGCTAAAACTGACGCTGTGCTTCACGTCATGTAATTTCGATTCAAGTGCACCTCCCAATCGTGTTTGTGCACTTATCTGCTTAATATGGCTTGATTTGTACTAACATACCGTCTGGACTCCAGTTGTGGAGAGTGAAATTCCAGTGTTATATACTTGTAGATTCACTTTGCTAATAAAGCGAACAAGTAAGCATCAGCTGATTTTTAGACCTCCAGCCTCTTGTCAAATGTGTGTCACCGCTGATTCCAAAAAACAAGAAAACAACGGGCAGAATGACAAATGTGAGGCTTTAAAACATTAGTCCACATACAGCGTGTGACTAGGACTAAGTTCATCTCTTATATACGGTAATGCTCCGTCAACCAAAATGACACAGGCCTTGAAAACAGACAGCTGTTTCTTCATCTTTAGAAGGGAATAAGAACCGGATAACTTGTTGAGATGGAGAATCATTAGGTTGTATTGCCTGCCTTCTGTCGTCATTGAAGCACATGCGTCCCCTTGAAGTGTCCATGAACATGAAAGTCCTTCTCTCCCTGCTCTCTGTTTTTTATTTGAAGCTGAACATGATGTCCCTGTGCTGGAAGTGATGCAGTGGGCCTTTGTCTGAGCCAAGCTTTAGACAAAAGAGACAGGATGAAAGAGGGTAGAAAATGTTTCTTTCCCTCCTTTTTGTCCTCAGTACACTTTTGGAAAATTGTATCTCTGTTGAAGTTTTGTGTTGCTCAGAGTCCTTCAGGTCTTCGTCGCCTCTCCTCTCTTTCTTCCTCTCTCCCTTAACCTCCAGTTTATCGGTCCTCCTCTCATACTCTATCCCCTTTCTCCCTTTCATCTCCTTCTCCCTGTTTGTCTCTCTTTGTCTCTTCTCTCGCTGATAGCCTGGCTGTAACTCAAACTAGTGTGTTATTGATGACTTGCCCCGTGTTTCTGACTTCTGGTGCGCTGGCTTCAGTCCTACTCTTGAATCGAACCCTCTCTTTCACTCACACACACACACACACACACACACACACACACACACACACACACACACACACACACACACACACACACACACACACACACACAAACAAAAAACAGAAAATTAAATTGCAATTTTAAATTAATTCTCTTAATTATTATAGCAACAATTTCTATAAATAAATAAATAATTTAATAAAGACTGACTGGGGTTTTGGCAATGGTGTAAGCATCTCTTTTATTCTTTATTCCCTTTGATTCTTTTCATAGATGTTGAGCGGTTAAAGGTTATCAATGAGAAAGAGGAAG
>VUQG01045604.1:63998-87611 GCA_015106755.1 Etia nguti
TGTTTTAGCTGTTGGGAAGAAGGGCAGTCGGCTGCAGCAATGTGGACATCACAGAGAAGCAGGAACAATCTTACCTTCCTCTGTCCAGTCACCTGTGCCTCCCTCTTCATCGTCCTTTCTTCGCCCAGCTGTTCTGCTTTCAGTCTCTGACATCCACATTCCCTTCTGTGTCTCCCAGTATTGCCCTTGTGTTCTCTCCCTGCTTCTGCCACAGGTACTTTCTCCTTCATAGATCCAGCTGCGGTGTTACGTCCAGAGTTCTGTTTGCTCTCGCTGGTGGGCAAATTCTCATCCCTCAGGCTTTTGAAATCACAGTCACATCTCATGCAGCCCAAAAAGAAAAAAACAAAATCAAAAAGACATTAACCTGACAGGAAGACTGAATAACTGAATACGTTTGACAACAGAAAATGAAAACAGGCTTTTGTGTGCAAATGTTCATCATGGGCATTAAAGGTCAAACTAAAAATATGCAAATATATATAACTATCCACACTAAAACAGATTCTGTGTCAGTCCCACACTTGCATGTACTTGGTAGGACTCTACATCCAAAGGTTGCTTGGCTGACCATCTAGTCAGCCTCTTTTTGAGCATCTGCTCCACCTCAGCTCCAGTGAGTGTGTTTTTGCTTCCTTGTCTCTACCTTTGTTGATGTTGAGCAGTGGGTTATTCTCTGTGAACCGTAAGATTGTTGATTTCCTCTAGATATAAATCCTCTCTTCCTCTCATCATTGTTGATAATCTCACCAGAACGGTTGCGCTCTCTGCAGATTTCACGATAGAGTTCACTCTGTGTCTCTGAATGCAGTCATGGGTGTATAGCGTGAACAGGATGAGGTTGAACACAACCCTGAAGGTTTGTGGTGTGACACTCCTGTCTGAGGTGTTTTTGTGTTTTTGTGAGGAAGTCCAACATCTAATGTCAGATTGTGGTGCTAAAGGCCAAAGTGCTGAGTTGAAATCAACAAACAACATCCAGATATTTGTGCCTTGATTTTCAAGGCAAAGTGGGAGGAAGCTGAGATCTGATCCTTTGATGGTTCCGCCTGACTGGAATGTTATCTTTAATGTAGTGGGCTAGACATTTAAACCATTCGTTATCCATTATCTTCTGCTCATCTGAAGTCGGGTTGCGGTAGCAGCAGTTTAAACAGGGTATTCCAGATGTTCTTCTCCCCAGCATGGGTTTGCAGTAACTCTTAGGAGGTCCCAACAGTATAATCTCTCCAGTGGGTTCCAGATCTTCTTCTGGGTCTTCAAAGTGCCCAACAAAACCTCCAAATGGAGGTGCCCTGGAGGCATCCCGATCAGATACTGAACCGTCTCACTTGGCTCCTTTTAACACAAAAGGAGTAACAGCTCTACTCTGAGCTCCCTGTGGATGTTTGAGCTCCTCATCTGTAAGGCTGAGCCCTGCCATCCTACAGACAAAACTCATTTCGGACCGTTGTATTCATGTTGGGGTCTTTACTCACAAAAGTAATATATTACACATTACTTGTTACTTAAAAGTAGTGCATTACATTGCTTAATAATTCACCTGAGAAAGTAAATTGTTACACTGCTTATTACATTATTTTGATGTTACTCCATAACATAACCTGAAACACACTATCACATAATTACTAGTTAACAATATAACCTTTATGCTACATCCTGCATACCAACACAAACCAGTGTTCTAATGAGGGCACACATACGACCTTTCTTTAGTGTTTACATGTGTACTATGTCTACTGTTGACTGCTCATTGCTGCCTTTGCTACCTGTTAAAGTCCAGGCTTGTGCTGCTGGGCTGGGGTCTGCATACACTCGGGTTTAACATCATTCTGGGGTCTTGACTAGCTTTGTGTTAGCATGCTGTCTTTGCAGATGCTTGCCTAGAGCTGATGCTGTCTTATAAGTATAGAGCAGTTGTTTCCGTCCTTGACACAGTTTGCACTTTACCGTTGGACTCTTTCCCTTTTTGTGTAATAAAAATAAAAGTCATGTCCAAATCTCCAGTCCTCAAGTCATAAACTGCTTCACCCCCCTACCAGGAAGAAAAAGGCATGTGTGATGGTTTTTTTCGTCCTATCCTCCCATCATGCAGATAATTAATAAACTCTTGTTATTCAAGTAATAATAATTGTAACTGTAGTGTGAATACAGATTTTTGTATTTGCATTTACATTATTGCATCACTAAAATCGTGTTGTGTTACTTTGGAGCATGTGACATACAAAAGTTTGTGACCTTAACTGGTCATACCCAGATGTCATGACCATGTGAGATGGTTGGAGTGAAAAACTGGTCGTTGGATGTTACGAATAATTCAAGAAATCTCTCTCTGTCCACCTGTCTTTTCTTCTTGTAGCTTAGCAACAGTTCATCCGATGCACTGTGTGTTGCTGGAAACTCTGCTGTGCTGAGTTTGATGTTATTTAGATAAGGACTTCTCATAATTTGGCTAAAAGTTGTCCTCTATAACCCGTTTTTCCCTTTAGAGTGACACCTGCCTTCTCCACTCAGTATTTAAGGGGAAGGACAAACATAAACACACAGGCCTCAGAGGATATTCACTGACACGAGTCCAAGTTTTTCAAGCCTCTCGCACCTTAACGCTTAAAAAGACTGAAGGGTGTAAAATATTAATGAGTGCCTGCCAAGAAGTTCTAGCATTTAGAAAACTGCATCGCTCACATGGCCAAAAACAGGTTCTCAGAAAGATAGGTTGACACGTTTGCCTTTCATTGTATTTATTTTTTTGTCTTTGCTGTCGCAAATGATTTCAGTCACTCGTGTTGTTTGGACGAGCAGTTCCCGAATAAGCTGCAACCTACAATGAGTTATACACACAAACAGATTTTAAGTTAGTGCACCGTCATAACTGTAACTGTCCTGTTTTCAAAACACAGAGTTTATGATTGCCTGGGGTGACACGTGTGACACTCTTCCTGAACAGGTGCTGCACGAGTGTTAAAAATGGTAGTAGTAAGATCAGCTAGGGCATTATTGTAATAGGAATGCAAGATTTTTAAACTTTTCTGGAAATATTAAGGGAATTTTTGGAATAGATGTTGGCTCATTTGGTGCTCATGTGATGGAACTGGACTGCTTGATATCTTCTGCAGGTGCTCCTTGCTTGCAGTCTGGTGGCTGAAGGTCAAAACCTATGATTCACATCATCCTCAAACTGTTCACTGAACATGGAAGCATCTGCATTTGTTATATTTTGCTTGCAAGTCTATTCCTGAGAGCTTGCTTTTCATTCCTGTTTCTTTGACTTGGTTGGGAGTATATCAAGGTTTAGCAGGTATTCAAGAGTTGTTTTGGTTCTTCTGCCTTTACCAATCTGTATGTAGCAAAAAGAGAGGAGAGCTGAACCAGACGGAACATGTTTAATATTAAGTAAAGAGATTCCTTCCTTAGTTTGTCCCTGATACTGCACTTACATTTTTATTACTGACTGGGCCTTGAGATGATATATTTATAACACAACCTCCATTACAAGTGTGTGCAATAAGAAAGAAAGAAAAAATTCCAAAGGACTTGATGAAAAACATCCTTCACTGGTTTCATTTTGACAGGTTTTTTAAAGGGGACCTGTTGTGCTTTTCTTTATTTATAATGGTAAATGGACTGATTCTTATATAGCGCTTTTCTACTCTCACGGAGTACTCAAAGCGCTCTGTACAACATGCCTCATTCACCCAATCACACCCATTCTCGCAAGCACTTTATCTATACGTAGTGCTTTCTAAGTACATTCACACACATTCATACTCCGATGGATGCATCGGAGAGCAAGTTGGGGTTAGTATCTTGCCCAAGGACACTTGACATGCAGACTGGAGGAGCCAGGGATTGAACCGCCAACCTTCCGATCAGTAGGTGACCAGCTCTACCTCCTGAGCTACAGCCACCCCAAATATAATCAAATATGTTAAAATGGTGAATGATCATATTAAACATGGCAAAGGACCCAAGTAATGAGGTCAATGTATCTGCAAGTGCTGTGAGTCCTTTGCTTGTCAGTGAGAGCCCTAATATGGTCGTCTCAGATCTGTTCAAATGTTCTGCTTGTGAGCAGCGTTTAATCAGAGGAAAAGCGTCTTAGACTGAAAGGAGAGGAGCAAATTGGACCAGTATGAGATAAATATGGATGATTTTAAACTGTTAGTCATTCAAAGTTGCTCTATGAGAGTTCAGTGATAAAATTTGAAGCTGGAAATGAGCATAAGGTACTGAAGGTCCCCTTGAGTGGCTGACCCTGTGGTACAAAAACAGACAAACAGCATTTTTTCCCCTCAGATCTCCTCTATTTTTAAGCTGGGATGTACAGAAAAATTAAAACTAACTTTATTTGATGTTCCTAGAACTTGGTATGTTTTTTGCATACCTGTAATTTATTCCTTAAGGAGTGTGCACCTCGTGCAATTTAAGCGCTTGAACTTTCTCTTTTTAGGTTATTGTGCTGTTTTTTTTTAACAAATAAAATGTAGAAAAAAACCCTTGATGTTCATAGTTTTTTGTGCACAGAAAGTCAGTTAAGCATCTAAGTGCTTTTTTTTAATATAATAATAATAATAATAATGGATTGCATTTATATAGCGCTTTTCGAGACCTCAAAGCGCTTTACAATTCCACTATTCATTCACTCTCACATTCACACACTATATAAAGATTTGCGTTCAGGCTTCCTTTTCTTTGGTGTGAGCTTTGTTAAAGGTGTGTAGATTGTGACATTGGTTACATGAATCATGTTATATCAGGCAGTGTTAGAGCTGACTAGCTCTGATGTGCTCCAAGCTCTGTGAATTTGTTTGATGGATTCTGTGACATTTTATCTCTCCTCTGACCCGCTGGAGTTTCTCCCTCTCTTTGTTCTGGCAGCTGATTTACAAATTAAGCACAGGGTAGGAATATGAATAATTAGATGAAGAGAACGGGTGAAGAATAGATGCTGTTGTACAGTGACACAGAGGCATGGAGAGAGAAATGAGAAGCCTAATCACTGATTTCAGTGATAACTAGAAATGTGAGGTAATTTATGTTTTCAGAGGTTAAGAGGATGTGCTCCTTGGCTTCAGGAAGAAGGGCTGGTTCTACATATTTCTTTCATTTTGTGTCCCCAGTTTAGCAAAACACACCTTTTTCCCCTTTTTTTTCACGGTCAGACTTCACAGTCCCCGCCCCATTGTAAGTGATTACAAAGAATCACATTAGAGTACTCAAATTGTTTTTTTTTTGTTGTAATTGAAAAAGTAATGTGTTGATTGTTTTATACAAATAACCAGTTATTTAATTGCTTACAAATTAGCAATCAGAGAGCACAGCCTTTATGTTAAAGTCATGCTAGGGAAAACAGCAGTTAGATGCCAGTCTGCTATCAGTTTTCAATTAAATAGGGTAAGTTAGCAATTACATTGAATTTGTTTGTGACAAACAGTGATAAAATGCAAACTTGTTGCTGTCTGTTGCTGTCTACGTGCACAGAAATTCACATTAAACCAAAATTTATATTAGCCACTTAGATTCAGCTTCATGAATTTGAACCAAAAATGTAAAAATTCATCCACAAATAGTGATAAAAAAATGTCTCATTTAATGAATCATCTTATTTAATGAATCTTATTTTTATATCGGAATATAACCTGTTGACAACCATACGGCAAATTGTGGTCATCGGTGCATATATGAAAAATTAAAAAAAAGAAAGAAAGAAAATAAAATAAAAAATTTGTATATATATATATATATGTGGAACATAGCCCTCAACTCGGATTTTGCAGAGGCCCACCAACCCTGTGAACGTAATAAAGGTGTAAAAAAGAAAAGTGTAAATCTGTTAAGGCACTGTTGTGTATTTGTCATTCATAAAATCACATACGCGCGCTGATCAGTCTATCCACAAACGTGTTGCAGAAAAAGAAAAAAGTCAGAGACATTTTTAATATTGTCACCACATAACAGCTGTTTTTGTCTAATATTGTTAACCTGAATCTAACTAGTTCCTTTACTTTAATTAAATTCTTGTTGGCATTTCTGGTAATTAATGGTTTGAATAGCTGCTCTGCATATTTTGTTTAATCACTGATATATTATTTTGTGCTATTCAATATTATACATATCACAGATTTTGTGCTATTTAATCATTAATGATCCATAGATTTTGATATAATTTATCCTGCTCCCATTAAAAATTTAATTCATCCATGCTCCTTTTATTTGAATGGTATTATTCACTTTTTTATAATCATGTCTTAACTTAAATTGTGCCTAACAAAATTGAAATTTTCTTTTATATTTTTATCTTATATGTGTACCTTTTAAAAATAACTCTATTGCTATTATTCCCAGTTTGAAATAATGTGATTCAGTCTATGTTTTTTTTTTCTGTTTTCTCTGAATTAGATGTTCAACTGATTTTTATTTTCACACCCTTTCATTTAATTCATAACTCAAGTTATGTCCAAATAAACAAAAAAACTTTTGCACTTGTGAAGACATATGAAGTCATAAAATGGGGAGGTTTAGGACCCAAATGCAAGAGTTGAGGTAGAATTTTGAAGAACAAACCATTTATTTTGGCTGATTAGAATCCAAAGCATTTAATAAGGGAAACAGACAAGTACCTGGATCACAGTATGACTGGACAACGAGCAACTGAAAGATATGGCTACTTATACAAGAACTACTGAGGGCTGACAAGGAAAGTGGATACAGCTGGGAGCAAGAAACAGGTGATGACAAACAAGGAGAGGAGAAAGTAGAAAGTCAAATTAAACAGAAGAAACTCACTATCGATGTAAAACAGGAAGTGTACAATATCAACACAGAAATTAGAACTTAAGGAGAATGCCGACAACTGAAATACTAAACTAATACCAGAAAAACAGAGAGAACTAAACCAAAAGATAATCTAAAGTAAAAATTCAGATGATAGAGTAAGATATACAGAGGACACACAGAAAGGGTTATAAATAAAAGGAAAAGAACCAGACTCTGAAAAGGAAACAAGAACCAAACTTTAACATGAATAATATCTCAATGAATCTCTCATGAATAATAACTCAAAAACTGATAAACTCCATCATGACAAAAATGGCCCTTTATTTTTAAAAGTGTTAAACTGAACTGTTCTTTTGGGAGCTGGATTTTATTTTTATTCTTTTTAGCATACAATGATGGGAAGAGGCAGCAAATATTCATATTTAGGAAACTAAAGGAAAGCAAACTGATTTTAATATCTGTGGGGCTTTTTCCCCATTATGTTGGTTGTTCCAGTTCTTTAGTTATATGTCAGTAAAATGACCTTGGATTTTTTTATGTCTTCAAACTAAACACAAGTGGATCTGAATCCTGTGTTCTATCATTCTTTTGTAGATGTATTCACTTCTTTTCTGTTCTTCTCTCTCGCGCCTGATAAAAATCCTCTCACCTTGCATCACGACTGAACTAAACCCCGCCTTCAGCAGCTTTAGAGATTCACAAAAGTTGAAAGGGAAAGATGACATCATGGTTGGATTCTGCAGTGAAGGCTCATGTGTGAATGCACTGCAGCAGAATCTTATCGTGAAAAGACTTAAACACACACACACACAGTGCTAATTCACGCCTCAGCTCAGTTGTGCTCCCTCACTCCATTAAATTCTCACACTCGGTTGGTATCCCACGCCTCAACATGTGATGGAGGTAAAAGACCAGCAGACACCTGCCTCAGCTTATCCTCTGCGGTCACCATGACATCAAGAGCGTAGCAAGCAGAGGGCAGATAAAGGAGGCTAACACATCAGAGGGATGTTGCAGATCAAAAAACACAAATCTAATCCGTGTAAAAGCTTTTGTGGGTTTCGTTCGTTGTCTCGTAGAGAACTTCACTGTATCTCGTGGATCTCTAGAGATTTCGTTGTCGTCATCTGAGGTGCAGCTCACTCTAATTCGCAGAGATTTCAGCAGTGTTAAGATGTATAGCTTCATATACAGCGGGGGAAATAATTATTTTATCCCCGACTAAATTTGATTTCTGCTCACTTACAAAGACATGAACAGTCTCTAGTTTTTATGGTAGTTTCATTTTAGTCGAGAGACAGAATATCAAAACTCATATATCATATCATATCATATCAGAAATACCAAAAATCCAGGAAAAATCCATTACATAAAAGTCATAAATTGACTTGCATGTCAGTGAAGTAAGTATTTGATCCTGAAGCAAAACATAACCTAGTACTTGGTGGAGAAACCCTTGGCAAGCACAGGGGTAAGACGTTTCTTGTAGTTGGTCACCAGGTTTTCAAACGTCTAAGGACGGCTTTGGCCCACTCTTCTTTACAGAAACTCTTTAAATCCTTTGGGTTTCTTGGCTGACGCTTAGTAACTCGAAGCTTCAGCTTCCTTTACATATTTTCTATGGGATTGAGGTCTGGAGACTGGCTAGGCCACTCCATGTGCTTCTTTATGTTCGGGCAAAACCCTACAGCACTTGTGTGGCACAACATTGGATTAAGATCCAAATTCTGATTGCAAAAGCTGCCGGGCAAGACAGGCTGCGTTTTTCTGTAACACGATGAGGGAGAACGTTCAACAGAAACCTCAGCTTTGGCATTTGCATCACATTCTGGCACAAAGCCCATTTAAAAGACTTTTTTTAACCAACAAAAACAATCTCGACTTTAACTTTGTGCACTTCCCAAACATATCAAAGTGTTTTTCTCTTCGCACGTATTCACACTCCAGTGAACACATCGGGAGCAACTCTGGGTTCAGTATCTTGCCCAAGGATACTTTGGCATGCAGACCGGAGCACGGATGAAACCACCAACCTTCCGATTAGTAGATGACCTACTCTACCCCTGAGCCACAGCCACCTCTACCCGCCAAGTGATTTAGTTCCTGCTTCTCTAATTAGTTGCAGCTTTGTTTGCTTCTTTTATATAATTAAAGCTGAATATGTTTCAGTTTTGGACTGATGTTTTAAGAAAACTAGACCAAAAATACCATAATGTAGAGCTTGGGTGCTATAGTGGACATTTTTTCATATTTTTGACATGTTATGGATGAAATGATGAATAGAGACAATAACTGGGAGGTGCAATAATGGATTGCATTTATTAAATGATAAATGAGAAACATTAATTACCACCGACCTAATGATTTCTGAAACTCTGAGTTTTGGCAGACTCCGTTTCATGAATATTCTTGTCTAAGGTGATCTTTTGTGCTTTTCCACTCTTTTTAGTGTCATATTTTATGTTTTAAGAAAACATACCTTTTCAGGCTCTTTTATCTTTCATCTTTTATGATGCTTCATGCACCAGTTGGGCTTGATAAATATTTACCACTGCTAATATTTTCTTTTGTCTTTTATTCAAGTCATGCTCCCCAGAGAGAATATAACTGTAAGGACATGTCTCTGTGAACCAGCAATTGCATATGGATCCAGTATAAGTAGCTTTAGTATTTAGCTTTACTAAGTATGTTTCAGTTAAAATCAAACTGAAATATCATATGAAAATCTATTAGGAAATCCATTAATAAAAAATACAACCACAAGAGCGACTTTTTCCAAATGCATCTGTCTTCTGGTTAGAAGCTCACACTGCTGATGTCTTCGCTCAGACGTACTGTATACAGATACTAAACATACATGCACACACACATCCAGTGCACATACACACACACACACAACAAGTCGATCTCCTCCTCCTTCCACCCTCTTCTTCAGCAGTCAGTTAAAAGCGCTAATGGACAACAGTGAAACCTAATTCCTCTAATGCTCCTTGACAAGCATACTTATATCCTGTCAGACTGCTTCACTCGGATGTAACTGGCCTCTCTGATGCCTCCTCCTTATTTTGGTACAACTATTACTACTACTGCTACTAATAGTAGTAGTAAAAATCCTGGTACTACAACTACAAAATGTGTTAATCACAAGCTGTTAGCCAATGAACAAACTTTGCCCTATTCTGAAATTGTAAATGAACATCATGTTGTTTTCATTAAGACCTAAAAGTAATGACTGTAATATTTTTAAACTCATCACGTATTCAAGTATTCACTGAGAGGATAGGTCAAGTACTGTAAGATATAAGGCTGTCATCACCTCAGCTGGTGAAGCATGGTGGTGCTTTGCCTCTATTGCATCTAATTTGATGGAGCTGCAACTGAATTTTTCAAGCATGTCACTGAAGCAATGGTATACGTTGTTCTCTTGAATTTTTGGCTAAGCAATTGTTGGACTACTTCAAATCCCACTATGGCGAGATTTCCAGCATTATCCAAGGTTATCCATCCCATCCATATCTTTCATTTTGGCTGTATGGTTGTGTAACCATAACTGACAGATTTGGAGGATAATTTTTTGCTAGAAATTTAAAAAAAAAAAAAGAAAAACAAAGCCTACTTGAGGGATTCAAATCCATTATTATGCAGACTTTCCTCCTCCACACACTAATGGGAAGACATCCACTGGTAACAGGACTCTGTGGATTTGGCGGTAACAGCGAGTTTCCAGGCCTCTCCTTTCCTGGATGCTTTACAAAACAGAAGTAGCTAATTATGTTCCTGCTCCTCCTACAGAAGTCACCTGTAAACATCAGACTCACTGTGTGCTTCTGTAAAAATTAGTTAACCCATATAACATTCTTAAAAGTCACCATAAAGTTTGTATTATTTTTTTTTGCCAGAGTGTTTCTCAATTTTTTTTCTCCTACAATATAAATTTATTTACGCTACACCTGAACAGCCTTCTTGCCGAGTCAGCCATGCTAAAAACATCTTCCCTGGCAGTCCTATACTGCTCTTTGGATGCAAGATGCACACGTTTCTCATGCTAAGAGCCGATATATGTGACTCCACGCTCCAGTTTCCCTTTTGGGTTTCGATATATGCCCCCGTGTCGGGCAGGGAGACAGAAATGTTTGACAGCTGTGCTCCCAGATTGCAAAAACAGATGGAATTTCAATGTGAGTGATTGGCAATGGGGAGCCTGCATGCATAGAATAAAAGAGATAGAGGAAGAGAAGGAGGAGGTATGCATTTGAGAGATATTGCTGTTGCATGGTTTGTGTGCAGTTATTGAAAGCCAGAAAGATTTTGTGTAAGAAGTACAGATATATAGCTTTATATTTAGTTTTTTTAAGACCTACAGTCTACAGATGCATGAAATTCTAGACCCTCTGCCGACAGAAATAACAAAATATGTTTTTCTGTACATGGCATGTGTGTTTTTTGCTTTTGACGAGTGCCCACTTTCTCAGCTTTCTCCTTCTTGCTCTCCTTGACTTTGTTCGTCTTCGCTGTACTTGTTTTTTTTCTTCTCCCGCCACCATCTCTCATCCATCCATCTACCTCCACCCCCCACCACCCGCAGCTCTGTCTCCACTCTCTGAATAATTCAGGCCTGCAGAGCTAGTGTATTTTTGGTTGTTGTCACCTCAACAGTAACACAAATACACCCATACACCCATACGCGTGCATGCACGTACACACATAACTATGCCAGCACACCCGTGCGTGCCAATCCTCACAAACGATGCAGACAGAAAAGAACCAGACTCTGTAAGACCGCTGAGACTCGCTAACTAAGAAGAATAATACTTACAGGGATTTCACATCATCACCGTGCTCCACCCCGTCTCTGCCCTGCTGTCCCAGCACTGAATAATAATATGTCCCACTTTTCTCTGTCTTCGAACGTTACAGAAAGTTGGAGTTTTGAGTAATTTTGGGGGAAAGAAAAAACCTTGAAACTTTCAGTGCCTGCTTTTGCTCACATGGATTTCCCTTTACTCCTACTTGTATTCATGCATGTGCTGACTTTTGGGTTTGAAGCAGTTTCTGGAATAAATTTAGAAGTCATTACAAGCCAGACTTTGGTTTTATAAATGTAATCATTATTTGTCTTCATTAGTCCCATTGAGATCAAGAATCTATCATTAAGCAAAGTGTAAAATCTGCTGAATAAAGCAACACATTTACATATTATTTAAAGGCCAGTTTTGAATTTGTAGGCAACACTAAAATATTTGAGTACATAAAATGCCCCAGGCTCCACTGCATCCTGCGGATGTCAGGAATCATCGAGGGATTAATCTAAAGTTTGAACCACTGTTTTTCTTTTCAGCACATCCTGAAAGGGCAGCATAGACCTCACACGATAGTGCTGTAATAGTGAAAGTATTCATGGAGTAAGGGCCCAGTATCCACATCCTCTTAAAAATGTTTTCCAAGAACTTCACGGAAAAATACGTAACTCTCAAATCAAGAAATCATCCAGCCGTTAGTAATTTCCTAACAAACTAACTAGATAGTGTTAGTGTCCGGGGGGTACGCTTAAAATAAAAAACAATCTCTTTGGATGCTGCTAGGTCTTGTTGTTAGGGGCGTGGCTGTTTCGATTGACAGGTGTGCTGCACAGCTTCGCTAAATCACGTCAATAAACTTGACCTTTTGGAACATTTTTAATGGTTATATCTAACAACTAAAACGGCTTGTTTGGTGTTTGGTGGTGCTCCAAAACTAGAATGTAGTTTGTGCTCCAGTTTAGTTGAGTGAAATTCTAGTATTTTATTAGTCTGTTACTTATAACTAATTAGCAGATTCACATGCCTTTCCATTTCACTTACAAAGTGTATTTATGCAAATAACGATGCTTTTATACTGCACATTAAATATGGGCACTTTGGGCTCTAACCCCGCCTCCAAACAAACAAACAAACAAATGAACAAACAAGTGAATAAACAAAAACATGACAGTGACCAACAATGATAAAAAGATACTTTTTGTATAATCCACAACAGATTGATCCACATGATTAATTTGGCACAGATTTTGGGGATGCCCTTCCTGACAGAACGTCCCATTTCTCCAGGCTTGTGACCCCCTGCGACTGGGTTTGTGTCTCTTTCTGGTCTTTTGATCTTATGCGTATGGCAAACCACTACAAAAATGATAAAGACAAGTCTTCAAAATGCAGAATCCAGAAGGCAGTGGGAGACGTTGCGGTGGCAATGTCCAGCGGTAGCTAAGTCCATCTTTTATATACAGTCTGTAATTGACATGACGCGCACTATGACCGCTGCTTTACCGTTACACATGTTGTGGTATTGTTTAGTGTTTGAGTGCTTTAAACATGTGTGATAAAATGATTCTAGAAGTTGCAAATATTGAACAAAAATGCAGCAGATGTGATACAACATCAAATCCACACTCAAGGTTAGAAAGTATGTTTTCTACGAGACAGCGTGTCTCTGCACGTGTATCTGAAGGGCTGTCGTGCACAGTAAAGCTGAAGTTTTGTGCTAACATTAAACTATTCTCACACAGGGTTTCTGGTATATAGCAGATATAATACTTTTTTAGTGCATCTGTTCATTATCTCCGTTTAGCTCAATTAGGAGACCGACATAGTTTTTCAAGCATACAATTCCACGATAGTTTAGTCTGGACTAAGATGGTAAACCAGCTGTTTGACAGTCTGACAGCGACTTAGACTCAAATGATTAATCTTTCTTTCTTTCTCTGTAAATTGAACATATTTGAGTTTGCTCTGCCAGTTTAGAGTAAATGGGTTGTGTATTTTTTTCTTTGGACACTTTATGGCTCAATTTTAAAAAAACATAACACAACCTGACAGATTAATCGATGTAAATAACTTCATAGTCCAAGCATGAATCTCCTCATTTGTTCTGCTTTAAAAACCAGATTCTCTGTGGAGCAGCATCTCATTGACTTGATAATGATAGCATCACAGCATGATGTCTTTAGTGGAATTTGAAGAGAAAAGAGACATGCCTGTGAGGAGAAAGTCAGCGAAAGAGAAGATTACACAGCCGTAAAAGAGTCACGTCGAACAGCTGACAGGATAAAACATTGGTGAAGATTGACAGCAGAGCTCCACCGGTGCCAGCTGTAGCAGTCGGACTGTGCAACTTTTCTGAATGTGCTGAGAGGATGTGACTGTTTTAAACTGGAGCTCCCCTTCGGGCCCCGAGGCTGTCTAAATGTTAATATATGGCTGTCTGACATTCTGCTGCTGCAGTCACTGGACTGTGGACCTTCACAGAGAGAAACTGGAGGAGAGCTGGAAAGAAGCATAAGAGGAAGCCCTGGGGTGGACATGAGAGAGGCGTGGGGGAGAAAGGTTGAGGTTTGGAGGAAAAAGTTTGAGTAGAGTGATAAAAAGGATTTGGCTTGAAAAAAGAAAGTGATGAGAGGTGAATTCCAGGTAGAGGGAGAATGAATTGCTAAAGGAAGGATGGATTTCAAGGGAAGACAGAGCAGAGCATGCAGGCATAGCTGCAGGGCTTAAGGGCCTTTGGGGGAGTTGGAGGATAAAGACCTGCCCTGGGCCACTGGACCAGAGCCTTTGCTCTTCTTGTGTGAGTGTTTGTATATGTGTGGCCAGAATGTATCGAAAGCCCCTGTAGAGAGCCAACGGTGCACATCTGTTCACCTCTTGAGATCCCACCTTGGCAGAGCTGTGGCCAGAGGAAACTGGTTTTAAACAGATTCTTCTCTGCATTTTTACTGCCGTTTTCTGTTGATCAAACAGATGCAGTGTGATAATCCTACATAGCGCGGGAAATGCTTGGTTTATAAAAATTAGGGATGCTCCTTGAAACTCATTTGCTTGCTGATTGCATGAGAGAGAAAAAATCAGAGTGCTCAAATGCTGTGAAAGTAAGAAGACTCTGAGAAAACTTTCCAAAGTGAATTTAATATTCAAGGTTAAATAATTAAATATTGAATATTGAATGTATATTTAAAAGCCATTGGAAAATGTTAATCACACAACCAAAACTGCATAAAATTGCACATTTGTGTCAGGTTATTTTTTCTCAGTGTGGCTACCATTTTCAGTTGGAGCTGCTAATCATATACAGCAAGTAATGCCATCACCATGTTACCCATTCTTCAGTGAAGTTTCCTTCTGTAGCCTTTAGCTGAGAGTTTTTGGTTTAGCCAAAGATGACGTGGCACATAGATCAATAGCATATTCTAGCTAATCCTTCTCTATGACTCTTATAATAGCTAAAATATACAAGATTACTTAATGTGCTGTTCAGTTCGAGTTGAAACGAGTGTTTGAGCCCATACATTATTCAGGAAAGTGGTCACTGAGGGAACAGTGCAAAGGGCTGTTATTCCACAGACTTCTATACAACCACACGTCTTTGTGCAACCCAAGGAGTCGACCCCTGCTGGTTATTAATACCATCCTCATCATTTAATACCATCACCCCAGACATCCTTATTGCCAAGCTGGTAAACTTGGACTCACCTCCGCTACATGTGCATTGATCAAAAACTTTCTTACTGATCAATCACAATCTGTCAAGGTTGGCAACCGGAGATCATCCACCCTGTCACTCAGCACTGGCTCACCACAGGGATGTGAGCTGAGTCCTCTCCTGTACACCATCTACACCAGTGACTGCACCCCCACGCATTTCTGCAACATCATCATCAAATTCCTATCGTGGACTACAAACTCAACCGCCTTATTAAAGAAAGCCCAGCAGCGCCTCCTTTGCTTGAGGGTTCTGAGATGGAAGATTGCAGATTGACCTCCTAGTGTCCTTCTATTGAGCCACAATCGAGAGTGTGCTGGTGCACGCCATCCCTGTGTGGTACGCTGGTTGCACAACAGTCAATAAGAAGAGACTCCAGAGGGTCATCAGAACTGCAGAGAGGTGATCGGCTGTCCACTCCCCTCCCTTGACTCCATTGCCAGCTCTAGATGTCTCTCCAGAGCAAAGGCGATTTTAAAAGACCACCTCCATCCTAACCACCACATATTCAACATCCTGCCCTCTGGAAAAAACGTTCAGATCCATCAGATGCAAAACTAACAGACTAAAGAACAGCTTCTACCTGTGGGCTGTCAGAACTCTCAATGCACCAGAACACTGACACCACTCCTGCAATCTTCCCTTTTGAACTTATGGTAACCTGAGTGTGTGTATGTGAGTGTGGGTGGGTGTGGGTGTGTACGTGTGAGCAGACCTCTCCCATACAGTCATTCTGTGCAATATCTTGGCAAATGTGCAATAATCATCCTACCCATTTTTTTTGTAACTTATACATTGTGTATATTGTGTATATAGTGTTTTTATTTTGTTGTATTGAAAATTGTCACTTTTTTGCACCTTTGTGGTTTTGCTACCTAATTTCGCTGTGCAGGCAACTGTACAATGACAATAAATCAAGTTCTAATTTAAAAGGATGCAGGTTTAAAGCACTTCCTCATTGGCTTCACTTTTCACAGCTGGAAGCTACATACATCCATGCTAATGAACCATCTATGAGCTGTTAACATGAGCTAGACTTGGTGTCTGTTCACATACAAAGGGTTATCTTTATTTAACACTTAAGAAAAAGAATCTCTTTTGTGGGAGTGTCCTACAGGAACCTAGCAGATGAAACTGGAGCCCAGTAGTTCAGTAGTAGTGGATCAGTAGTGCTACCGGTTCAACCACTGTGATCAGCTCCTTCTTTTCCAACCACAGTCTGAGCACACAGCTGCCTGGCTCTGTCAGACTGGCTGAACGACTTTGTGAGAACTTTGTGAGAACTTTTTTGGTCTCAGCACAACGAGCACCATAAAAGGGAAGCAACAGATCCACGATTCAGTTTGGAAATGTGACGTCGCCACATTCAGATTAGATGAGAGTGCCAATGGCTAAAATGCCTGTAAGTGTAGCCTTAGGCAGCATGAGAAGTATTCAGCAGAGTAACAGAGGTGATTCAATTATTAGTTTTCCAATCTTAAGAAAATCCCAGCTTTATGGTAAGCATGTTGCACCGGGAGAAACATAATGATTTACTTTTTGTCAAATGTATTTATTTTATTTATTTATTTAGTTTGCCTCGCACTGCAGCTTCACTTTTATTGATTTAAAAGTGCTCGTCTCCCTCAACACACCCACACTCCACCGCTTTCTTGCAAGTATTTCACATCAGTGTGGCGTAATGAACTGAAACAGCCTCACTGAATCAAAGCGTTGATCAAACGCTGGTGAATGTAACTTCTGTTTGATGTGTTGGAAAGAAGACACAAATTAACCAAAAACGATCAAACTGAGGTTTTTGTTTTTTTTATCTTTTATTTATTTATTTTTGTAGTTTTTGCTGTTATGTCAGGTAACGGTGCCATTCTTCCAGTGTGGGATTGATTTATTTGTATATCCACAAAACACACAAATTTAATAAAAAGGTATGTTCAAGTCAGTTTTTAGACAGAAATTCATTGAGACTGTGGCTGTTCCTCAAATAACATGTTTTCCTGCAGACTATTAGAGAAAAAATGTATCAAGAAGATGTTTATATAAATTTAAGTGTTATAAAAAAAATAAACTAACAGTGACTGAAAAAACCCACCGACCTACAGCAAGGTCAAATCAGTTTTCTTTATGTAGCACCAGTTCCCCTTAGCAGTCATCTCAAGGTATTCTATAATGTAAGCAGTAAAGACTCTACAATATTAAAGAGAAAACCCCAACGATCTCATCACCCCATCTGAGCAAGCACTTGGTCATGAAAGGGAGGAAGAACTCCCTTTTAAAAGGAAGAGACCTCTGGCAGAACCAGGCCCAGGGAGGGCAGCTAGGAGAGGAAAGAGAAGACCAAAAAGAGGAGCAAAGACAGGCCATGAACAAAAAACAGAAAGTACAGGAGAGTAGACACAAGTAAATGACAGAAAATAAAAGCCTTAACCAAGCCTGTTTTTTCAAGTAGGGAGAGTGTTTGTATCTTAAACCCAAAGTCTGAGCTGATTCCAAAGAAAGGAAGGAAGGAAGCACAAGTAAGCCTGCACTTTGAAGGACTTGGACACAATGAAGAAAAGCGTTTGTGATCTCAGATAATAGATCATGCTTCGTTTGAATATTTAAATATAAGATATCAGATTAGAAAGATTGTCTCAAAGTAACAAACTGGGTGAAGTTTTTGGCCTCTCTCTTTTTATGTATGAGTTGATCATATTGTCTCTTCTGTTAGTTTAGTCAGAGCTGCAATTTAAGAGTTGGAGATTTTAATTAACCCAAAACTAAATTTCTGAAATCTAATGATGTTTGAGAATGCTGCCTCAGAAACATATGTGCAAACAGTTGCCTGTATCATTTAGCTTGTTTGTCAGATTTGGGAGCAAACAGAAGAGATTTGTACAAAGTCAGCATCAGGGCACTTAATTTTAACTTCAAACTTCTGAGGAATGACTTCGGGGTATGAGGGCGTTTCTGCTCACTTCGGTTCGCAGCTCCGCTGGTGAACACAGTTTGGGACAATGTGTTAAATGTGGAATCTCATTTTTTCTCACTTCATCCTCATCCTCCCCCTTCTCCTCCTTTTCCTCCACAGGCCGACTGTCGCTCCAGAGAATACCTTCGCATACACTTCCCAGCTGCAGATACGTGATTCAGAGAATGAGGTAAGCGTCAACATCTTACACGTGTGGGTCTCACACTTCGGTGTACACGCTCACACATACACACTCCAAAGTGTGTGTAGTGACTTCATCGCTAAAGTAATTTACAGTCTTAAAAAAAGCTTTAAAGTCAGTGACTCAAAGGAAATTCCCCAAATCCAAAAGTAAAGCCCAGATTGCTGGTATAAAGCCTCATCATTCTCGCCTAATTTGCTGCCGGAATAAAGCAAATCTATTATGTAGATGGATAAACAGAAGATAGAGTTGTCTTCAGAAAACTGAAATTGTCTCAGAGTCAGTTTTCTTACTGCTTATTAGTTCAAGCATTGAAGGGAGAGTGTCAGGAAAGAACCCGTAAAACTGCTCCAAACATTTATGGACTGCACAGCACAAATGCCGATGTCTGTAAGAAAATATTTGAGCTTTATCCTTCATCCACAGGGAGGTCAGAGGTCATCTACAGTATTTTTGAAGCAGTAGTCCTACAGCTTGTCTTCTGTGACAGTAAACAACTCCATCCTGCCACAGAAGAGTGGAAAAGTTTATGTTGAAGAGCCTTTGACAGGTTCTCTGCATTTTCAGGGGGGTGTGGACAGGCCAGAGGTGAACCAAGGACACTTCAGGTTAAGTAGAGACACACAGGCAGTCAGAGAGAGGGAAGGATGAGGAGAGAAAAAGCCTTTGATCCTCTGATTCTCATCTGAAATAACAGGCAGCGCTGCCGAATCTTACCCTACCTTCCTCATTACTGATCAAAGCTGCAGACAGTTAGCACACTCAGATGCTTCGAAAACCCAATCATCTTTCATTTTCCCAAGTATTTTTAATCGTGCACAGAATCAAACCTTCAGGTCCAGAGTGCAGATGCTCGAGCGAGCTCACACTCACACGCTTGAGGATGTGTGCACCCTCACGTCCCTTGATACCTTACTTGGAAACATAATGGGATGTCCGTGTTCATCCGCTCAGAAGCTCCCTGACTTTGTGAATCCTCTGAGCGCGCTCCACACTTTGATCACCCTCTCTACAAAGAGACTGAGACAGCGAGAGAGGCTTTGTGCTGAGTAGGCAGGGCTACAACAGGTTCCTCCAGGCCTTAACCCAGCTTTACCCTCTCACTCTCTCACTCACTGCAGGCACATTTGATCAGATGCACTGTACCTTAGTGGTTTGAGCTGAAGTATACACTTTAGGCAGGTAATCGCTTCATTTAAAGAATAGCATGACTATGATTTGTATGTGTGCTGAACATTTTGTAGGAAATTACCACTTTGAAATGTTTTTCTATCAGAAGAATGGGATGCTGCATAGGAACAGGTGAGAACCACCTTCCCAACACCACATACGGACACAATAGTTGCAGTGCTTGCTGTGCTCTTTATTTGTAGCACAGTGCTCGGATTGGGCGTTGTGCACCTTGATACTGAATTTTCAGCTGCCGTCAACTCTCCTCCTCACTGTAGCTCCTCCACCTGGTTCCAACGTGCTACTGCATGAATAGGGGAGCCTGACTGGATATTATGTAACAGGTGTTCCACGCAGCCTCCCCTAGCACTGCACCCTGAACCACCCGCCCCCTCTCTCCTCCCACAGCTGAGCCACAAACCACACCCCACTACCACAGCACTTAAGCGGATCCACTATGCTTTCCATATTGTCTGTCTGCGCATCAGACTGATTTCAGTGCTCGATTTCAGACAACTTTTTTACTTCAGGATCTGGTGCTTTCCATCGCTTTTGTTTGTTAGGGGCAGCCAATTGAAAGAGTGCTGGTTTAAAGTAAAGGGAAAGGAAGCTAAAAATACATATTTTTCAAGAGCATAATAGGTTCTTTTTGATACCAGTTTTTAATTAACTAATTGCTTTGTATTGTTTGTTCATCCATCCATGCATTTTCTTCTGTTTTGTTTTTGTTCTCTTTCTATTTTTAGCGCATTAGACGTAATGTGAACATAACATAAGCCTAAAATATTTCATCATCCAATTTGGTTTTTTATCGTTATTATTTTTTATTGTTGCGTGACCCTAATGATTTATGTGCTCCTTTCCCCAAGTGTGTTTGAAGATTTAGACTTTCAGAAATGTGATGTAGTTCTGTTCAACATAATTTAAAAGCGGTCTCTAATTTTGACACGTTTTGGACACTTACTACTCCAGCAGTGCTAGTCTATCTGATTTAAAATATCTAACCTTGTGAAGACTCTGTCCCTGGGTGGCAGAGAAAGAGAAATAGTCTCTGTGTCTGTCAGAAAGAGGAGAGACACATGAAAGACGGAGCAGCAGGAGAGGAGATGAGGAGATCCAATAAAGGAGGGAAACAACAGGAGCTGCAGAAGGAGAGAGACAGAGCAAGAGTGTGGAAAAACAAATCAATGGCTGTGTAAGACAGAAAAGGAAAGGAGTCGAGGCAAGACGATAAAAGCTTATCAGTAGTGTGAGTGATAGAGAGATATGCTGGATGTGCTTACCTGTTGTGATTTACGCTGCATGACAGTTTGCTTCTGCCTCGACTTCACTGTCTTTCTGCTGTTTTGCTGTCTCAGTTCTGTGATCACTGCATTTAAACACAGCACAAAGTAAATGACAGTCATCATAACAGTATCCATTATATTTACAGTAGGGTTTTATGTAACCCTTCGTCTACGGGCTGAGTTGGGCTCAGTGGTCTACCTGGTGCTGTGAAAATAATCAAACAGTTTCTTTCGGTATTACACTGATCTGTTTAAGATTAGTATCTTGCATGGGAATTATTATAAAAATCCAAGTCTGGATGGAGTCTATCCCAGCTGCCGTAGGGCGAGAGGCAGATTACCAGGACAGGTTACCAGTCTGTCAAAGGGCTAATACAGAGAGACAGACAGCCATTAACACTCACATTCATGCCTATGGCCAATTTAGAATCAGCAGATAACCTAACCCAATACATGTCTTTGGACCACCCAGATAATTAGGTTAGAATATAACTAATAAAGTTTCTGGTGAGCTTATATTTTTTATGTTTCATGATAATGATGAACTATGTGGATTCACCAAGTCCCAGTATAAGATTAATATAGATTAGATTGATCTTTTGATTAACTCAAGAAGCGGGAGGAACATAGGGTGACATATAAGAGAGGAGGCAGGTGGACACAGGTGGGCTACATCTTATGCAGAAGGTGCATTCTTTAAAAGGAGACTGCATGGTGGTGTCAAGGGAAGACTGTAGCTAGGCAACACTTAATGATAGTCTGTAGGATGTCTTCGGAAATCAAGAAGAGGAAGCAAGTGAAGGCAGAAGTAAGGATTAAATGGTGGAAGTTGAAGAAGGAAGAATGTTGTGCAGAGTCCAGGAAGGACTTGAGACAAGCTCTGAGTGGTAGGAAGGAGTCACCAGATGACTGTGAAAGTACAGCTGATGTGGTGAAAGAAACTGCCATGAATGTGTTTGGTGTATCCTCTGGACAGAGGAACAAGGACAATAAGAAGCATGTGAGGCTGGACACTAAGGGAGGAGAAAAGGACTTTTGGCTAGACAGAAAGATTGAGCTGGAAAGGATGTGCAGCCGCTTAGAGTGATTGAGGATAGAGATGGAAATGCACTAACAAGTGTAGAAAGTGTGTTGAGAAGATGGAAGGAAAATTTTGAGGCACTCATGAATGACAGAAATGACAGAGAGGGGAGGATGGATCAGGAAGTGCAGAGGAATCGTAAGGAGGAAGTGAGGGCACTTATGAGCACGTGCTCTATCTCCATAGGAGAGAAAATGACAGAGGGAAGAAGCTGATGAGCCATAGGCTGAAGATAGAATAGAATAATCCTTTAATTGTCCCACAAGGGGAAATTTGGGTGTAACAGCAGCAAGAACAGGTTGAGTGCTAGTATTTGTGAGCTACAGTATGTCCAGGTTCTGTTGTTTCACATTCTAATAGCCCCGTTGTAGCATTGTCACAAACTTTCAATAAGCCATCTGCAAACTATTCAGTTTGAGTTATTGAGATCAGTTCAATCTACACCCTGCTGTTATACAAATTTTACTGCCCTTTACAAAAACATTTCTAAAATGTCAAGGAAAATGTTGGAGAACTAGTCGGGCCAAGGTTGCTCTGTTGGGAGCAGCCGCACTCATTAAAAACTTATAGCAGTACAAGGACACAGCTTGTTGCTGGAAGTACTATTCAGCATGAGTATTAACTGGAGGACGGAGCTGCAGAGGCATTTGGTGTTTCTATTCTTCCATCTCAGAAACACAGGTACCACCGTCTATCACCGGCTGTCAGTCTGACATTTTTTAAACACAATCACTCAGTCTCAGCTCTCTTTGGACTGATTAATTGGGCCGCCATGAGTGAAGATGTGTGTTTGTGCCCAGGCTGCGTTATATTGGAGTTAAGCTAACATCTTTTTTTGAGTTCTAAAGAGTCTGGCACGTGTAAGGAGAGATTATTTATGCTCCTTCACACAAATGTGTTTGTAGAAATGTATTCATTTTTAATGTGCCGTACTTAAGAAGGATAAGTCACGTGAACTTAATACTTTAGCAAACTAAATTAGCTCTTATTTTTCTTTAGCAAATTTAATAGTAAATAAACTCAGAAAATGTTAGTGTAAATGGCCTAAGTGTTTTTCTTAGAAAGCGAAGAATACCTGTACAACATTTTAAAGAGCATAGGTAAATGAGTTAAACGGATTTGTATGACTGGCAGGTGCAAAACTTAAAACACCATTGCTCAGATGCATCTTAACACCTTATGGCGCTATAACCACCCAGATTTGTTTCACTGGACACTCTAAACCATGTGTTTATATGAGCAGCCCATCCTTGTTGGTGCCTCAGTAGCAGACGTATATGTTCATGCAACTGGTTGTTTTTCCTGTTTTTCTACTCTTTACCAATCCTGTAAGTTTTACTGGAACTGCTTCACATCATCATGTCCTATCACAGCTTATCATCTTCTCTGTGGACCATGGGGTCGTTGAAGTTGTGTCAGAAACCTCTACTCTGTTTCTAGTCTCCATTAAGGTGGCCTATTAATAACTAAATCTTGCTAAACAGTACTGTTGGCTACACAAGCCCTAGAAAACACAACGAAAATTATGAAATGAAACAATATGCAGAACTAAACTACTCTGTATGTGGGCAAAAACCACGGATAACTCAACAGTGGTTCCCAAAGTGGGGGGCCAGAGCCATTGCAGGGGGGGGCACGGTAT
>VUQG01045605.1:5598-26945 GCA_015106755.1 Etia nguti
CATTTTCGATCAAAGCGGCTAGCCTTGTGGGGTTTTGAACAGCATTCACCGCTTTCTTCAATTTCCGATAAGCCAGGGCCGAGCCAGGTCCGATCAGCAAGAGCCCCGTTGTCATGGTGCCGAATAGGTAGATGTCTTCAATGTCCTAAATAGACAGTCCCGCTAGGCGCCACTTCTGCCACCCGTCAATCGTGTATCCAGCAGGGAACGTCCCTCCAGGACACTCGGACTCTCCTGAACCCAGGCTTCTCGTCGAAAATAGAGTGTCACTTTCATTAAGGGACCAGTTGATCAAATCCATAGTTCTTCTTCTTTAGGTTTTAGAGAACAAGAGCGAGAATGAGAGGCTCTCTCAGGGTTAGAGTCAGACGAGACCAGACAAGGACATAGAAGCAGCAAACAGGGAAGATAAGGGAGGGAGAGGGTGAGAGATGCGTCCGCCTTCTCCGAGAGCCAAAGCAGCTAACTAATTACTGCTTTCTTGTGTTTCCCCATCAGGAGAGGACATGGATCCACCTGATGGAAAGTAGTAGTCCTTCAGTGTACCAGAGTCCAAAATGATTAACTAAATCAAAGGAGCAGTGCAAATATTGTACTGCTGTCATGGCGTCCAATTTTGTTTAGTTTAACTTTTTAGTTCATTTAATATCCTTTATTGTCTTTCTCAGTGTTTAGCTATTTTTCATATCCCCTATCCCCTTTGTCCTATTTCTCAGTTTGTGAATCCTCTATCCTTGCCTCCTCTCCTAGTGTCTTAGTCGCTCCCACCAGAGATGTTAGCAGAGGATGCAAGGAAGACACACAAGGAGTCGACATTTAACAAAACATCCTTGACACCCTTGCCTGGAGTCTTATTTTAAAGCAATGTCAATTAAACATGACGTGTTGCACATCTCCATCGTAAATTGTTTGGTTGTAGCACAACCACTGCTGTACTTTTTGATCTCAGATGTAAGAGGGCTCATGACACACATAACACAAATAGTGAGGGGTTTGTATACTCCAACTGTGTGCCACCCCTCTTTTATAGTTGAAGGTAAAAACACTTTACCTCCATCTTTCCTGTCTCCTCCTCTCTTCCTGTTTTAGGAATTGAGACATCCTGTAAGGTGGTGTAGTGAGATGGATTTCCAGGTCACTGGCAGGAGGATGAAGGATAGAGGAAAATATGAGGAACAATTTAGAGACATCAGAAAAGCCTTCTGCTTGTATCCAATTGTTTTTCAATTCCATGGGTTGGATTCATCACAGGCACTTCCTGTTTTGTTTTGGTAATGACTTATTTTGTGTATGGTTGTTTGACTTCCTTCTGTTTTCCTTTACACACACACACACACATACATATATACATATATATATATATATATATGTGGACTTGCCTCTCCTTCTGTTACTTGGCAGTCTGTCCCTTTGCCCCTGACTCCAGTGCTCCTTGTGTTTCCCTTGACTTTTTTGGATCCTTGCTTACTTCTTTCTCTTTTTTCAGTTTTAGTGGACTTAAGCAGAACCCATTTGTTATGTCTGCATTTGAATCGTCATTTTGACCTCTCTCTCTCTCTCTAGTATCAGTCCCATTAAAAGTGGGCATTAAGAGTGTAAACCCTGTGCCCATGTACTTAAGTCATGCCCTTACAGTAAATCAGAATTTGTTTCAAAATTATAGAGACAGAATGACGGCACGATGAAGACAGAGGATGATGAAAAGAGAGGGAGAGAAAACGATACAGCGTGATGGAAGTGCCAGTCATCAGCCCTTCAGTTTCACTCCTGCATGAGGAAACCAACCATCCATAATGCATCACATGTCTCCTAGCAACAGCCGGGAACCTAGCAACAGGATCTTAGCAACAGCAACAAACTGCTGCCTCTTTCGCTGCTGGCCAATGGGGGAGCCGTGTTTCTGATTGGCCCCAGCCAACCGGGATGAGCGGGGCTGGTAAGAGAGTGAAGTGGGTGTGTTTCCTCGCACAGCTGATTGGGCACACAGACTGAGAAGACATGCATATACAAACAGAACACACACAGAAATAGGGTGTGGAAACGTGCATGCAGAGGAAATACACTTTTTTTTCTTTTTTGGCATAAGTATACACTGCTGTCTGGGATACACAGACAGGGTAAGGCCTGACACAGACTCTTTGTTTAACCACATACACACTCTGTAAAAGATTAGGCAACACATTCGAATTAGCTGCAAGTAAAAGGATACATTCGACTGCAATAGAGTTAATGCCAGGTGCTTTTGGTCATTGTTTTTAAAGGGAAAGCTAAAATCCCGCTTTTACTTACTTCAAGTTATTCAAGTTATACTAAGTAAATTGTAAATGGATTTGGTGTGGATGTAGGTCAGGAGGTAGAGCCAGTCATCTACTAATCAGAAGGTATATACGTATATATATAGACAAGCAATTATTGGAGTTAGGGTAACTAAGGATTCTAAACTTTCCATAGGTGTGAATGTGAGTGTGAATGGTTGTCTGTCTCTCTGTGTTATAGAGTGGCAACCTATTCAGGGTGTACCCTGCCTCTTGCTACCCAAGGTATCGTTCTATAGCTGGGATTAGGCTCCAGCCCCCCACCACAAGGTTTCAGTTTCCTTAAGAAAAATAAGCTCAAATAAAAAGCGTTAAATCTCAGGTATGTGGATTTTTTTTTTAGTGACTGCAAAATTGCTCACAGTTTTTAAAAAATGCCTTTTTCTCATGCTCTGACATCATTCATAACAACCATCTCACTGGATGAAAGAATGTTAAAGCACCAGCTAACATTGCAATTCACTAAGCATAAATGTTTCTACAATGTAATTAAAAATCTAAACTAAGGTTTTGTATCTGGATAATTTGCTTTCTGCCCAATAGCTGCAGAGACATCACTGTTCAGTGTTTTAATGACATCCAGAAGCTCTTTCCATAATTTAAATACATCTTTAAGTTTGCTTGGGCTCCTTTTTTACACCAGAGAGGTTTGTGAGGTTGAGTGGTACCAGGTAGTTGGGCTCACCTCAACGCATGGCTTGGGTTCTGAAATCAGTCTCCTGGAGTTGAGCTGGACTCCACTCCACTTTGGAGTTGCCCTCAGTTAGAGGCAGCAGGTATGAGTGGGTATATTTGCATCCCTTGCTACCTGTTGGGGTTTCCCCCAGTGGACAAGAGGGTTGTTTCTCTGCATCTTCGGTTTGGGGAATGGGTGCTGACTGTTGTTTGCTGATATTTAGTGTAACTAAAATAGGATTCACTGGGTGGGTGGTGGACAGAGTCCCATCTGGGGAGTCCATTGTCCAACAGAGGGACATCTACACTCATGCACAGAATGACAGTGAGACCTGGAGGGTAGCTTGGTTAGCCTGTAGGACTCGGGAGGCAGCTGACAGGTACCAGCTGGTCAAGCAGAGAGTTGCTCTGGGGGTAACTGAAGCAAAGACATTGATGTGGGAGGAGTCTAGTGAGACAATGGAGCAAGAGTTTCGGTTGGCCTGATGATTCTGGCAAACCGTCAGGCAACTCAGGAAACACACTGTATTCAGTGGGGATGGAGTGCTGCTAAATACAACTGCCTGTCCATATTATTGTCCAGACACCTCACATTCCCCCTTGATGATTGCTGGAACAGCTCCAGAACTGGAACCACATTGTCTCCTCTGCAGCTCCTCTGGGATTACAGGCCTTGCTCTGCGCAGTAAAACTGTCAATCAGCCAGTGAAGATTCTCTGAGGAAAAAAAAAATACTCCAGTAGACTTGTAAAACTTGATTTTACAAGACTTGCAAAGCAAAAAGTAACAATTTCACTGTTGCATAATGCAAAATAAGCAAGAAAAAGAAACTTCATCGGGTTATAATATACAAGGTGCAGGGTTTTTTCATGACAATAAGTGCAAATATCTAATAGACGGCGCTTATATAGCCTGCAGTCTTTAACAGATGTTGAAATATGTAGCAGATATTGCAACAAGAAATCTTGCCATATTCTTTTATATATTTTGTTTACAGTGGCACAAAGGTATTAAATGCATCAGATTTACACGAAATCTGTTTCTTTTACATGATCAGGAGTTGAATGACCAAACTTATCGCACATTTTAGGCCTCTGAAGATTCTTATCAGTGTCAGATATTCTGATATCATCAAGTTGCCTCACAACCATCTACCAATGGGCTAAAATGACCCATTTGTTGTGCTTATGCCGGCAACACCTTATAAAAGCATCGTGTAATTCTAATTTCATGACATTAACCCTTTCACGCATAGTGGTCACTACAGTGGACAGCTATTCAAAGGCTGCTTTCTTGTATGTGTCAGTGTTGATGGTATACTTACACATAAACCACTACATTGGACACTGATGTGTCACTCCATACCCTGCCACCCACTGGTCGTCTAATGTTACTATAGATGTATGACGTGTTTCATTGTAAGTATTTTTATTCATCTTAAGAAAAAAATCCTGATTGAGGTTGTCATAATTCATGCATGAAAGGGTTAATATCCACAGCGCTATCATCATGTATCATATATTGTGATGCAATCATGTTGCCAGGCAAACGCCTAACAACGGACAAAAATCACAGACCAAAAAAGTAGTACAGGCATGTGCTGTTTTGATAGCAGTAATAACGATATTCTGTCGCATCATCTTCATCCTCCTTGTCATCCTTGTCAAACCACATTTATCCGGGCTTTTTTTCCCCCTAGCATCAGTACATTTAAAGGGTAGGTTTGGGAATTGTCAGTTCTGTCTTTAAATAATACTGATATGACCATTTGTAGCTGAGGGTAAGCCTTGGTTTAGCCAAACACTCTTTTTTTTTAAATGTGGGACAAAAAGCACAACCCCATGATGCAACACATTGTTGTATTTCATCAGTCAAGAGTTCCCGGAAGTAATCAGAAAATTCCTCACATAAAGCTTCTTATATAATAATTTAGGTTTGCTTTTTGAGTAGTATTATTCACTGGTAATTTTACTTAATGTTTTGGAGTGCTTTTATCACAAGGTGGTTTTTGTAGCTGAGCCTTAAAACTTAAGGAAACTTTTTAAAACTACGAAGTCAGTAACACTTCACAGCCCATCTCACACAAGTACTGCATCGTTTTAAAAGGTTTCCCTCCTGTGTGGTGGTGACTGAAGCTAATATCCCTACAATCTGAAGAGCTTTCATACACTCAAGGGGAAAAAGAAAGAAAAAAAAGATCTAACTTTAAATGAGTTGTAATGGCATCTGGGACCCTTTTCCCATTCCCATATGGCCTCAGATCCTGCAGACACATAGGGACTTTTCAATTCCCAGGGCCAAAGGTGTGAGTATTATCTGGAGATTCATTTTCTGGCCCTAAATGGAAGAATGGAAAGTGAGGCTTAACTCACTTGCTTTTTTTGTGAGCTTGACACAGCTCATTCTTCATTCAGCGCCAGGCAATCTTTAAGAGGAGGAGGAGGGGGAGGAGGAAAGGGGATTTTGAGACACAATTGTCGGGATAAGTAGAGGTTGTTTGCAGTTTACCGACTAGATGTATTTAGCCATGAAAAGTAAGAGAATCATTCCTAATTTAAACCTCTTGGTTTATTACAGTGTTAGAGAAAAAATATAATTTGGAATTCACTTTAAAAAATGTTGCTAGGACTTTTAAAAGACTTCAAATGAATCATTTTAGTGTCAAATAGGATCAAATCAATGGAACACATTTCCTATACAGTTATTACAGCACAGTCCTGCCTCAAAGGTTATCAGTACTGTGTTCATTTTGTTCAAAGCATTTGACAGGTGGTCAGTAAAAAGCTATATTACTTCTAGCAGAGCTTCATAACTAATGTCAGTAGGGGGTATTCAGAAGTAGAGATACTGTATAACAGTAAAGTGATTTGAAATGTTTTTGAGATGCTTTTTTGTGGTAAGCATATAAAGTTTTCCATCATATTGGCATCTGTCCCTCTCTATCTAGATATAGATATAGATATACAGATGTATAGATATATATATATAGATATAGCTATATAGATAGCCTACAGAAAGTAAATGATATGTCTGAGGTCTTTTTCTTTTTTTTCAAAGTGCAGAATGTGGTGGTTTTGCTACCACAGTTATTTTTAAGAGAAATTCACTTTCTTCCATCTCTTTTCTGTTATTTCTTCTGTCTTTTTCTTCACTGTTTCCTCCCAGTTAAGGTAAAGTAGATGCAAATCCATTTAAAAAGCCTCATCTTCCCAGGTATTTTTACAAATGGTACTGCCATGGATGCCTCTTGTGCGTGTTTCGTGCAGATGCAGTGTCTACAACATCTGTGCTGTCCATGCCAAAAAAGAAAAATGCACAGCGACTGTGTTGATGCATTGCACAGACACAGATACCTGCTCAGTAATGTATAAATATCATTTCTCACTAAAACTAATATAAGGAACAAGTTAAATTTATCTTTGGGCAAAAGAGATCCAGTTCTGTGTGGTTCAGGTTCAAGTAGGTTATTTAAAAAATGATGCCTGTACAGTTTTGACCAAGTTGAGACTTTTTGCTGTAAAATTGTCCATTTTGACATCAGTCTCTTGGAACTGACTCATTTTTTGAACCAGCTTCAATTGACTATTTGATGATTGGCGTTTTTGGTGACTGGCTATAGACACATTGTGCAATGTAGCAAGTAGTTAGTTGACCAAATAAAAAGAAATACAAAGTCAAGTAACTTGATTAATGAATCATTTCAATCATGTATAAAAAATAAAAATTAAAGAAATCAAATAATCAGTAACTTCACTTGTATTGCTTTTGCGGTTATTTTTTCAGAGGATGAACCCAGCATGAGTTAAACTGAATCCCTCTGCATCCTTTTGCATGCATGTCTATTTATAAAAACGATACAGTGTTTTTATGCATGTAGTCATATACGCTCACATCTGTGTGTGGGCCGACACCATTAAAATGCCTGACAACGAGAGGAGCACTGCCTCTATTTAGATCAGAATAGAGAACATCGAGTCCCTCGACAGGTGATCTCCTCTAGTGCATTCTTGGGGGGGAAAAAACCCCCTCACTTTCTGCATCAGTGTGGCAATACATCAGGGTGAGTCACCCACGACACTCTAAATAAGTAATTAAAGGGAACTCACAGTTGACATGACATGCAATCAACCAGGATCAGGTTTGGACTTTTGGATATTTAATATTTAAACCTTTTCTCTTGCCACGATGATGTGAATCTGAATTGCAAATCTCTTGAGTCGCTGATGGCTGCGGTGCCATTTCAAAGGAATTCTGTGTTTGTCTGGATGTGATTTTTTTTGTGGGGAGAGAGGTGAAACAAATGACAGTGTAATGAAAGCCTGTCTGAACCAGACGATGACCAGTGAAGAGAAAAAAAAAACACATTCCTATGAGAGCAGACATTGTGAGTCGCTCTCTCTCTGTTTTATATATAGAATGTATTCTATTTGTTTCTGCATCAGCCAAATGTGAGTGGATGCACAAGTTGCAATGCAGAATGCCAAGAAACATACACCTGAGAAGGAGCAATCTTAAAAAGCCTGACTGAAAAAATATGTGGCCATTTTGTATTTAAATAAAGAAAACATGGTATAAATTGGGAATAAAAATGCTGTTTTACGTAGCCAAGGTCAAAAGACGGAAAAGACGAGGAAAACAGGGAGTTGAAAAAACGACTTCTCTTCTGTCAATAGTTTCTGTAAACTTTAAATGTTTAAAAATTCAGATAGTGAGTTAATCTCAACATTAAACCATAAGATAAAATCTTTTTTTATTTTTTTTTCACAGCTGGTACAACATGGTGCATACAAATGAACACTCACAGGTGATGATGCACCCATTACTGTCAACCTGAGCTCTTGCTAAAGCAAAATGTCTGAACAGGAGCTAGTTTGTGCTCTTCTTTCTTTAGGTGCTCATAGAAAACACTGAATTGGCCCTACAAGATGCTGCTCAGAACGAAGAACCTTCATTCAAAATATCCAAATAGCGAAGCTCTTGGTTTATCATTTGATCTTTACTCCTAAGCTTATACGTTATTAACTGTGGATGATGACCACACAAATGAAATTGCTTGTTTCATGTTGTCTGTGCTCGATTAACAGGTGTTTTAGACTGCAAGCTATCTGTGCATCTGGCAGCCAGCAGCACTGTGTCTTTCTGTGTCTGTGAACATAGACTGTATATAGAAGATGGACACGGCCCAATGTTTTTTGTTTGGTTTTTTTGGCCTACGCTTGATTTTTGGCATTTTCGATTTTATCATGAGGTACAGTGGTGCAGTGATTACCATTGTTGCCTGAAGAAGGTTCTGGGTCTGGATGTATAAGGTCTCATGTATGTTAGTCCTGGTGACCTGTCCACGGTGCACTCCACTTCTTGCCAAATGACAGCTGGGACAGTGCCCAGCCCACCCAGAGATCCTGAATTGGTTAAGAAAATGTATGGATGTTTTTGTTAAATAACACTACCTTGGTTCAAAAGGAACATCCACAGACGCTATAGGCATGTCGTACAGACACAGACATCTGCTAATCAGTGCTGAAGTAACACATAAACAAAATAATGCAATTACATTTGTCAAAAAGAAAAATACCTGAACTGGCTACAGTTAAAAATTAGTTTTAGGGTTTTATCTGATTATGCTAAAAAGGACACTACATACATGAGTTTACATTCAGTGACTCACATTAGCAGCAAGTAACCACAGCTGCATGCATCAGCACCTCAAACTGACCGTGGCTGCCCAGTGTAATTTGGCACACAGTTTCCCTTGCTAGCTGTTGTATATCACAAGAGAAAATGATCTGTGCTGTCAGGTTTTTTAGTTTAGATTTTTGGGAGTTACACATTGGTTTCATTTTTCAGCCATGGAGCCTGCTGCTTGTATTTCAAGCCGCTGTGAAATATCTCCACTGCCACACAGACAGCACACAGGATCCTGTTGTCCACCTACTCTTATCTCTACACATTTATTCCCCTGCTGTTAGTTTCTAGAGAATGATAAGCTGCATGATGCAACCAAAGCTAGCTAATATCCTGAGCAGATATACAATAAAGATGAAGGCTAAGTTTATAAAATTCATGTCAAATATTGATAGCTCTATTCTCCAAAACAGTAAATAAGAAAAGAGAAATACAGCAAATACTAAATATTATTGAGCTGCATGGGAGCTAGTGGTCAATTTTTTGTTCACCACAAACTGTAAAGAAGAGTAGATTAAGTTCAGCCACCATCAGCTCAGTCCATCAGGTTTGCCCAGGGAAAAATGAAGACAGCGCCACGAACACTGGCTGTCTAGAGTTATCTTAGAGATAAAGCGAGGGGTCTGGACATGTAGAAAAAGAAGAACCACCGCATCTTTGAGCTGAAAGGAGCAAAGTTATTGAAGTGTGGAATTGATTCAATCATTTGATATAGATGCTGTGTGAAGGTACTGCAGGATCGGGGGAGACCCTGGGGCAGACACACAACACACTTCAGTGTTTGCACATCCCATTTACCCGCAAGGACATGACAGCAAAGAAGGACTTCTGGACTACCTGCCACTGCGACTTGGACCGGAGTAGTCGATGGTAATGGAATGAATGGATACTTGATTGGCAATCAAAACTGAAAGAAATGCTGGTGTCCATTCTCTAAATAGCCCAGGTTTACCTGTCACACGTCCAGTTTTCCACCCAAATCCAGTGTGGGTGGCAGGAGCGAGGATGGCAAATCAGTTCCTTTCTTTTTTATCTTCTTTTTTTTAACTGCAGTTTTGTCAAAATAAGTGTTGCTTGGTGGTTGACTATATGCCAAAGTGAAGAGCAAACCTGTCCTAGTGAACACCAAACTTCCTTCCGTCCTGTCATATCTCACACCTTTCATGACACTCTCACATTCTCCACATCAAATTTCCTCTTCCCTCCAAATACTTTGTCCCTTTTTTTTGTCTCACACCTTTCCATCTTTTTTACAGCCGTCTTCTTTTCATCACTGCCTGTCTATCCCATCTGCCTTGTCTTTTAATATTCCACTTTCAATCTGCTCCTCAGTCGTTCTGCTCAGTTCAATTTCTATTGAATCCACTGTATTGGCAGGAGTGTTGGATGAGCGGCACCACTGAATCGATTGTATAAAAATCATTAAAAAAAATATCTAGAACATAACAAAAGATGGTTTGCCCTCCGTCATTCTCCTTTTTCACACCTCGTCATGTTTTGCTGGATTCCTCTCTTCCTCTCCTGTCCTTCTTTCTCCCTCTCTCACTAACTCTCAGCTCTCTCGGGGGGTTTTTCTCCATCACTGCTCAGATTAATCAGCAGCTTCCTGCCAGTGTTTGACAGTTTCCCCCTAGTTGGCTGGTCTCCAAATCAGACCGTGTTAGACACCAGCCCACCGTCCGTCCTGTCTGCCTGCCTGTCTGACTCTTCCTCTCTGTCTCTGTGACATCTGTCTGTCTGCTTTATCTCAAATGGCCATAAGATGTCACTGAAATTCATTTTTTATAAGTCTGACAATGATTGCTGGAGTCACGTCGTATAAGCAACATATGTATATTGTAGATCCACACAACAAAACAGCTGAACACTGATGTTAAAAATAAGAAACTGTCTGGTGTTTTGGTGACCATTTACATAAGATTAAGTTAAGATAAAGTAACTTATCTTATCTAGCTCAGGTTAATGTAACTTTTTTTATTTTGAACAGCAATGACATATTAGTCAAAAACACGTCAGGCTTTGGATACACAAAACGTATTAGTCATTAATAACTGGTCTGTTTTTAGGATTTCTGCCCAATCCTACCCAGGTTCCTCAGGGAAACTGCTTTCCTATTTTTAGCATGTGTACACACTGTTTTGCAAATAATTTGACAACATAAAATATCCAGAATTATGAAATTATCTTGCAGAATTATTAATAACTACATTCTTATTTTTTTTTAAAACCCTGTGAAGATATGTAAAATGTAACTAAAAGTCAAATAAATAGTATGCTCTGTAGATTATTCAAACACTACACCTAACTGACCATAGTAGAATGACAACATATGAAACTGAAATGGTAATGGTAAATGGCCTGTATTTGTATAGTGCTTTACTTAGTCCCTAAGGACCCCAAAGCGCTTTACACTACATTCAGTCATTCACCCATTCACACACACATTCACACACTGGTGATGGCAAGCTACATGGTAGCCACAGCTACAATGCTGTGCTGTAGCTGAAAGTAGATAATGTTGTTGTAGTTTTTTAAATATGTGCTTATTTTGATGACAAAAGGTGTAAAAGTTGGGACGGGGGAACAAAAGACTGGAAAGTGCGTAAAACTGAAGAAAAAAGAACAAAAAAAAGTCAAACCTGACTAGTCTGACTATACAAAAACATCAAAGAGAGTTGGAGTCTTTCAGAGTGAATATAGCAAGAAAACTGCCACTCTGTCAAACTTCGGTGAGCTAATAGTTTGGAATGATATTTCTGGGCTATTTGTTCGGGGATCTGTTGGGGATCTCCACATTATTAAAAGAGAATTTTTTTAGCTTTTGTACTAAAAGAGTACTATAAGTAAAAAGAAACACTGAATGGTCATGATCTTCTGGCCTTCAGGTAGCACTGCATTAAAAAGCGTGATTCTGTAGCAGAAATCCTGGATGCAGGAACATTTTCTAACAGTCTATCCTTTTTCTTCGATTTATCCGACTGAGGATGACAGGAGCCCATCCCAGCTGGAAATCAGAAGTCAATTACAAAATGAGCATCGTGTCACAAGATGCATCAAATCAGTTAATGTGAGCTTGAAAGCGAAAGCTAATTTTAGCTAGCAGGACTGCAGCAATCCACAGCAAGCTCACAAACTAAGTGCTACATTGTTACAGGTGTCATACACCTGTAACAATATCCTAACCTAAAGGCTTCAGGGCTTTTGTGACAGCAGTAATAGCTGGAGCCCCAGTAAACACACGACATTTTAAATCATTTTGGCATTACACCTTAACTCTGGATGAATTTTAGTTCATTTTCTGCCATGGTTAATTGCATCTGTGCTGACATCGCTAAGTGAGGAGATCTTTTCAAGAGCAGAGTGCCACTGTTTTGAAAGTTTTCTTTTTTACTCTGTACTTCTGCACAACAACAATCCTCCAAATCTTGTCTGCATCCTTGTCCACCCATGTTCTGTTAAGGTCTCTGCCTGTGTGATTACAGTGAGTCAGTGGAGAGTCACCTTAATTTAGTCCAGAGGGAGCCTGTGTCTGCTGCTGAATAGCTGTCTCTCACCTCCAGCCTTGGGTTGCATCTGGAGGCATTGCCTGAATGCTGACAACTGTAAACACAGACAATAATCCACAGACACAGACACACTTACATAAACACTAACATGCTGGTTCCATTTTAGATAGATGTGCAAGAATACGCGCACATACTTACAGGTGTTACTGAATATTCAAACAGGGGCACATTGCACCTGTACACCTACGCAATGGTGTTAATACAAGCATGCTACTTTAAGAGATTATATCCATATTCACTAAAGATGTTCAGTACATGCTTGGACAAATTTGTAGTTTTATATTTCAGCATTTTAGAAAATTGTTTTTCTGTTTTACTCTTAGATTGGCAGACGATGGATACCACCCAGCTGTACAGCAACTGTAGCTTCGCTTAAAGAATGCCATTGTTTGGAAATAGCCCAGTCTGGCTGAATATCACCAAATGCATTATATTTAATTTGCCTGGTGCAGGGGTTCTGAAACATTCTGGAGTCTGGGATCCATTACATATAATACTGATTTAGCTGGTTTAGGCATAGCGCCACACAATCTAATCAAAAATTTCTCACTGCTCGCCAGCTAGGCAGCTGTATATGCCAAACTTTGTAAAAGCAGTAAAGGTTCTCTATGATGTATCACAATCATATCAGTTTTTATTGGCCCTGTTTTCATTGGCTCAAAAATAACTTTGAAAAGTTATAAGCATAATGTGGTAATATAGACAATATGCCTGTTTTACTGGTGTGAATTTTCAGTTGACTTTCTAGGAATTAGTCAGTGGCCTTTTTTTTTTTTAACAAAACCACCAATGAGCAGGGGGGAAACTCCTCTGCTTGCTGGAGAAGTTGGAAAAGTTGGAGAAGTTGTGCAACAGTCTGAGAAAATAAGCCCATTGCTCAATTCATGCATGACCTCAGTATGCACTTACCTAATTAGGTTATGGTATCAGTTGCTAATTTTAAGCTCCTAAAGTATAAAGAGATGTGTCCTGAATTAAAAACAAAAACAAGACAATGGCCAAAACACTCAGCCCCAGGCTTCAAAACACTGCAAAGCAATGACATCATGGTCGCAACTCTTTTTTTTTTAATCTATGACTTAGTGAAGCACATTTACAAAGCGAAGCATTCCATTCGCTTAGTAAAATTAAATGAAAATAATTAAAAATCTTTAAATGAAACTGCAAAAAATTATTTAAATGAAGTAACTGCCATCTGTAGTTTCCATTTATGGGACATAGTCTCTTTTAACCAACAAAAATCTGTCAGCTATGCCAAGAGGCAGGGTTCACCCTGGTATATAGAGATGAGAAAGTGTCTATCCTATGTCAGCCTTCTATGCAATGGCAGAGATTTCCTTGTTGCATCCTCAGAAATCAGCTACAACATTAAAAGTTAATATTACACTACGAAAATAAAAGGCTTTAAAGGAGAGATGCTTCTCCTTGCGTCCCCACTTTTATAACCTCTCTTTACCACAGTATGTTTTCTCTACCATCTCCTTTCTCCTCTCTATCTCATTCATCTCTCTTTCTCTCCCTCTACTACTTTAATTTGGTATCACATTAAGGCTCCAGAGGAGAAAGTTAATTACGCAGCATTTTGAATTATGAATTGCGATACAGTTTAGTAACATATTGCCTCATTTCTCACTGCAGACTGAAGCTGCGACTAGATTTTTCACACTTACTTTGCAGGTATCAAAGGTGCCATGTTCGGTGGGATCTTTTATATTAGGTGAATTTTATATTAACTCGATATCATCTTTTGTCAAAGCCTATGTGACAGATGAGGGGTTTCATTCCAAAGTGATATATTATATGAATTAAATATGGAGAAGAGATTGCTGTCTGAAATTCCTCTAGTCATTTTCCTTTCTCAGTAGTAACACATAATAAGCCTATGTGAAATGGCAGTTATTATAATGTTGTAATAATGTAAGAGTAAACAGATGTTGTTTTTGTAATTGCACAGGGCTGTGAGAATAATAATAATAAAATAATAGCAATTTCCCCTCTAATCTTAGTCTTTAAAAGACACAGTTTTTCTAATTTTGCCTCTGCACATCACAACCGTGGATTCTAAATCAAACAATATGTGACTAAAGCGGAGACTTTCAGCTTTAATTCAAGGGATTTTACAAAACAAGGGTTCAACTGTTTAGCATTTACATCCATTTTTATTCATAGTCTCCCATTTTCAGAGGCTCAAAATTAATTGGACAACTGACTGACAGTATCATGGCCAGGTGAGGCCTGTTCCCTTGTTATTTCATGACAAATGAAACAGATATAATATCTGAAGTTAATTCAAAAGAGCTGAATATGAGGCCCGAAGAGATGTCAGTGCAAATGAGGTAAACCATCATGAAGAAATGAAATGAAACCTACTAGAGAGGTAGGAGAGACTTTAGGAGTGACCAAAATCAGTAATCTGCTGTATTTGTAAAAGGAAGTAATGCACTGGATAACACCAAAAGGCGTGACAGACCACGGAAGATAACTAAAGTGCACGATGAAAGAGTAATTTCAGTGGTTAAGAAAAACAGCTTCACAACATCCAACAAAGCCAAGAACACTCTCGAAGAGGTAGGTGTGTCATCATCAAGAGACACCTTCATCAATGGAAGTACAGAGGGTCTACAACAAGGTGCGAACCACCTACAGTTACAGACAACAACAAACATTATTTGCACAAATAAAGCCAAGATTAACTTGCACCAGAATATAGGGAAGAGAAAACTATGATAAAGAAAAGAAAAAGTATAAAACATCATCTGTCGGACAACATGGAGATGATGTGACATGGGGATGTGGAATCAGCCACAGGTCAATGATGTCACTGCTGATAGAAGCAGTAGGATGAACTCTGAAGTGCACAGGGCTGTTCTCTCTGCTCAGATTCAGTCAAATGCTGCAAAACCGATTAGACTTCACAGTGCAAATGGGTAATGACACAAAGCATACTGCAAAGGCAACCCAATGAGATGTTGAAAACATTCCTTATATTTAACATGATGCTAGTTTGTCCAGATAATTTTGAGCCTCTGGAGATGAAACAAAACAAAACAAAACTTCCTGTCAAAAACCACCAGTCCCTAAAAATGGACATTTAAAACCAAAATCGTCTCCAGTGATAGGATCCGGATCTTTAACGTGTCACACCATTGAAGTTTTACTCATCAAGCTTTTAAATTAAGATGCCATGACAACCCACTGTCTGCTTTAGACCACAGGAGCAGTCTAAGGGCCTCTCGCTCAATATCCAGTGTATAAATTATTACAAGTATGAACACAGCTCCTCGTAAAGATGAGTGCGGATTTGTCGTGAGATCAGACTCCCACATTTACACTCTATACTGTTCCTGAGCTCCACTCCCACCCTCTTTCTCTCCCCCAGTCATTTACATTTATATTGAATTAGAAACCATGGTGGAGAGCGAGTGGAGGCAGCCGAGACTGATTATAATGGGAGATTACGGGCCGACTGCACCACCATTATGTTGTGTAATTACAAAGAGAGAGAGGGGAGGGTGGGGCCGTTGGATTCCCCAGTTGCCAGGGTCTATTTCATTTAGGGAAATAATGTCTCGCTGCTTTTCCCTCCACTTATTCCACCTGTAAATATTATAGAGAGCTGAATCTTTCCCTCTTTTATGCCTGATTTTATGGGTCATGATTTATGGGAGACAAATATCAGACAAGGCGTTAAGGGGGACGTGTGAGTCGCCCATCAGGCTATTTATCACTGCATCTCGATCTGCTTTTGGCTTCATTTGACTGCATCGATCTGATGTTGTAATGCATGTAGGATCACTGGTCATGCACTCAGGAAAATACCTAATGGGCTCAACATAATGGAAAGCCCCTTGGAAATAATCATGTGTTGTATTTCCCTTTATAAAGTGATGTGGGAGGGAGAATACAGAAGAAGTGTAGAGTTTATTTCCTATATTAAGAGAATACTAATAGCCAAGAATGTGTTGGTCAGTTAAAAAGGAAATTACAGAAGACACAAATAAAATATCCCTCCATAAAAATCCACTTATGGTTAAGCTAAATTTAACACAAAGTAATGACCTGAAACCCAAACAATAAAACTTTAACAGATTAATGAACAATCTCTTTCCACCCACTCTCACCAAAGTAAACTTTATTTCAGCTTATTTGTGTGGCACTTTAAAGATTACAGGGTTAAAAGCCATTCAGAAAAAGAACATTTAGTCCTTTATGAGTAAAAAGGGGAGTATCTGTGCCTTCTACCTTTCCTTGTTTTCTTGAAAATCCTGGCTTCATGAGTTCAACACTTGTTTGTAGCGATGTCAAATAATCCATCAATCATTAAACATGAATGATTTTGTCCAGGGGCATAAAAAACTGAGTGAAACTTTAACTTGCTGATTTATTTTTTACTTCACTATTGTCCTGAATGTCCCTCAAGAAGTTGCATGTCATGTCTAAAAAAAGAAAAAAAGAAAAATGAAGTTCCCCATCTGACACACAGTTTTAAGTTTTTAAATGATGCCCCTCTGTTCTTATGATGAACACACAACTTAAGGCAACAAGCTCTTTTGCTGCTGGTTCAGTCAATTTTGGTTGGAGAGAGACAAAACCTGCAGCTTCAGAATCTAGCGCAAAAAGACCTAAACACAAAGCGCGGACCTACCTACTCATCAGAATCTGTGAGCTGTTGGATTTCACCCCCGACGGCGTGTCCGCAGGTGAGAAAGCCGACATCTCACTGATTCTAATGCGTCGTCGGGTCCGCGCTTTGTGTTTACGTCTTTGTGCAGAATCCATGTACTTGCTCTCATTTACTGTTTTAGCTGTTTGGTGGTTGTCGAAATTTTGTGAGGTTTAACCTGAGATTCTGGCGTTTCGGGCAAAATAAATTTATATTTAAAAATCGATTCAGGATTTTAATGAATCGATATGGCGTTATTCAAGCTAAAATCGATTTTAATCGGAATATCGATCATCAAAACCCACCCCTAGTTACAACTGACATTTAGTGCTAAACTGCTACTTTAAGTCCTTATCAATTACAGTTCACTGTTTAGAAAGTTGCTTGTCATCATCCCTACTTGTACTGCATATCTCACAACTTTCTGATTCCATCTTAGTCTGTAAGAGATCCCCTGCTCATTATAGGAAACAAAGCAGAGACTGTCAGCATGCATAGCTCACCATGTTTAATCTGACTGTAAGAAAAGATAAAGCTCTCAAAATCTGCTTTAATTAAGAATTTAAAATGATAAAAACTGAGTATGTGTCATGTGTGATTTTGGTGCCATCTTTAAGCATACACACTTATCTCTATGATGTTTTTGCACTAATTCTTCAAACATAACTCTGTAAACTATTAATATGAAATCCATCAGTCCGGCTGTAAAAGAGAGATTCACGTTTAATCTCGTCTTGGAGGTTTCTATCATCGAAAGAGAAAACTTACCAAAGGACATCCAACAAAACTAACAACAATATTCTGCAAATGAGCACTTTCTGTAAGGCTAACTTCTAATACTGTGTAGCACTGCTATCCGATGTACTGTCTAACTATCTAATTGATGTACAATTACACAGATTTCAGGACATTTGCTTTGATTGGGCGTCAGTGTGGTGAAATCTACGAGGCAGTGGGACAGCTGATTAAATGAGAAAATGAAATGAAAAGCAGGACAAAATAACTCTTTTAATTACATTGTCAGGCACTTTGGCATTGATGGGCACAGAGTGGGAATAGCACCTAACTTAATTCTAAGGGTCAAATCACATTTATTCAAACAAAATATAACAAATTTCATTCCCAAATTGCCTCCAGGATAATGTCTTATAGTACCTATAATCAAGTTTTCTTATTTGTTGGGCTTAATAGAGAAAAGCACAGGGGCTTGATATAGGACATTCCTGGAACACCTCCACTGTCTCCAAGAAGAGACGATGGAGAATCAAAGCAAAGTCCTCAAAAGGTTTCTGATTAAAGCCTGAAGTGGTCAAATACTACCAGCATGCGAATGTTCGTTTTTTTTTTGTTGTTTTTTTAAAAGCAGCACTCTTCTGCTCATCCAATGGACATAATTCCTCTTAGAATACACTAGCTTGTCTTTTCAAGCTTGTTGTGTGTATATAAATGATATATCTGTGGTTTCTACTGACTAATGCACATAAATTGCTACATAGACAAACTGCCAAACATGAACACACTTTTAATTAATGAGCATATGAAGCAAATGAGCCACTAAACCGATGAGCTTCTCAGAGAAGGCTGGTTCATAACATCTCTGTGTACCCTTGAACCTACTGGACTACAAATCATAGTATTTATTTTATTTAAACATAGCATTAATGCTGTAGTTTTAAATATATATATATATATATATATATATATATATATATATATATATATATATAATATTTTTGTAAAGCTGTTTTCATCTTATGTATTCAGTCCATAGGCCTGCTGCAAAATTCCCTTAAAACGACTGCAAAACTTTCTTAATGTATTCTCAAAAATATATATGAAACTTCATTAACTACCCTTATTCAAACAGTTTTTAATGATTTTGATTGACCTGAAACAGCCCATAGTTCAACTTTCAGGATTAATGACAGCAACATTAGCCATTAGACCAGATAGTTGTCATATTCGAGATTAAACTTAACAATGTTACAAAGCGTGATTATCCTTAATAATTCTCAGTCTGACAAACACTGATAATCTTGGATTTTTAATTATATATTTACAAGCCTGCGTATGAGGTGACTCAAACTGGACAATGGCCCCATCTAGTGTTTGGTATGTACTATTGCATCTTTACCAGGACGTTTGGAGCTGTCATTATTTTTATCCTATAAAATAACTAGAATTATATAGAACAAGGAATTTATATGGCACCAATATGCATGGTTTGATTATTGAATGGGCTCAAGTACTCGACCCAAAGACCCAAAGGAAAGAAGATCCTTGTTCTAACCTGCAAAATATCTGAGAAAGTGACACGAAAATGCTGCAAAGTAGTGACAAAGATATTAACAGCAGATACAACAAAGAGCAGTAAAACCACAGAAACCTTTTTTCCCCACAATCCACATATGCCTATCAAGAGTACACACGTGTGAAAATGTGAGCCAGTCAGATGTGGTAGGAGATGTAAAGAAGCGATAGGTTTACCCAGTCAGTTTCGAATTGGTAAAAGATATACTTTAAAGTACAGCATGAAATAAATTGACAAAGATAATGTGAAAAAGAATATAAAATAAAAGGCACAGCAGTACTGAAAGCAAGATTTAAGTGTCAGCCTTAAAATGGGTGATAATGCAGTAAAAGCAATAAACACGCTAGTTGCATTTAAATAATACAGTTTAAAAAATGATTATGTATCTTCACATAGAGAATCGTGTCAAAAGACTGGCGAAGATGAGCGATACCGAGACTTTTATTTTGAAATCTTCTCTAGTGCGTACAGGAAGTAAACAAGTTTTATATCCTGTATGAGGTTTTCCTGAACTTTTGCCTCTGTATTATTTGTTATTTTGTACTGTTGATAATTTCACGCCAGCTGGAGCTATGAGCGCCATTATTCCTCGCATAGAGCAGCTGTCTGCCAGAGTGGTTCGGGTTTTGGGCTGTAACCCGGGACCGATGACGCTGCAGGGAACCAACACGTACCTGGTCGGCACGGGCAAAAGGTGACTCTAGTCGAGCCAGTGGTGACGTTTAGCATTTTCCCAAAATGAAACGCGAGTAAATGTGTTGTCCGTTCACCTCACGTGTATTTGAAAGGGACTAGCTGGCCAATAACTTGACACCCCTTTTGCGTGGGATTTCTTACCTTGTAGAAATGGGCGGTCATGCCAAATTCCATTTAAAATCTTCTAACTTGAGCATTTTCGTGCTTCTGGATAATAAAGGTAAAACATGGAAAAAAGCTGAAAGTTTGCAATTAATTGCCAGGGTCTTTTTGTTTCTTCGATATATATTCAAGATAATAAGTAATAATAGTTTGAAGTAATATTAAAAAATAGTAGACTGCGTTTGCAGTGAAAAAGAGCGCTTAGTTCTTTATAATGTGAATAAAACAGCTATAAAACAATATTCAGCTATAAGAGAGAACAGTGGAGTACTCATCGGTAGAGTTGGAATATATGAATATGCATAGCTACCTTTAAAACCCTTTGGGTGAATATATAATGAGCAATTATATTCCAGACGGGTGCTGATAGACACGGGGGAACCTGCTGTGCCTGAATACATCAGCAGCCTGAAACAGGCACTGAAGCAGTTCAGCACCAGCATCCAGGAGATCATCGTCACACACTGGCATCACGACCACACTGGTGGAGTAGAAGATATCTGCAGGGACATAACTGGTGAGCCTCTGAATGTGTGGGTATAGTTGAGTTACTTCGCCGTTCATGAAATCTATCTAAAAGCCATCTTCTAATGAAAAATCAGTCACTAGTTTAGTGAATCAAAAACTGTCATTACTTTTTCAACTTAAAGAGTCAGCGAGTCAATATTCATTTCTTAGTTTTTTTTTTTATCTTGCAGGTTCTGAGGTCCGAGTCAGCAAATTTCCTCGCTCCAACAAAGCCAGAGAGACAGCAGGAAGCAAAGACTACACTTACCTAAAAGATGGAGATGTTGTTGAGACGGAGGGAGCCACACTCAAGTCAGTTCAGTTTTTACACAGTGTGAATTTATAGAAGAGCATGAAAAAAAAAAAAATCTGTCATAATATACACTAAAGAACAATAACTCAAAGACTTTTTCAGGGTGAAAATGTATAAAACAATATCATGAAAATGAGTTAACATGTGTGTTAACAAATGTGTTAACATCCCTTTAGTTATGGTTATTATCATTCTGCACACTGACATGGCTTTTATCTGAATCTACAATCAGATAATTGAGCAGAGAGTCATTTCTTTTTCCCAGAGTGCTTTTCACTCCAGGCCACACTGATGACCACATGGCCTTGCTGCTGGAGGAGGAGCGGGCACTCTTCTCCGGAGACTGCATCCTGGGCGAGGGCACGGCCGTGTTTGAAGACCTCTACGACTACATGAAATCTCTGCAAATCCTGCTGGACTCTGAGGCTGACCTCATCTACCCTGGTGACCAAGG
>VUQG01045608.1:0-38194 GCA_015106755.1 Etia nguti
TTTTAAAAAAAAAAAATAAAAAAAAAAATATAAAAAACAAAGAGGAAAAAAAAAAAAAAAAAAGCAATCAAGAGAAGGAAATATTTTCACAAATGCAGCAAAAGACACTAAATATAAATTTAACGAGCACCCACCAAGGCTAATGCACTGTTTTGCAATTTTAAAGACAGTGATCTGGAAGCATGAAGATTTAATGGTCTCATGTTTGCCATTGCCCCTAAGAGTCACAAATGTTGGTAGAGTTTTGGTCTGAACTTGTTTCCAACCAAGGAGACTAGCAACAGTTGAAAAAAAGGTTGTCACAATACCAGAAATTTCACTCAATACTGAAACCCAGGAAAATACTTGATATTATTTTTGAGGGAGGAAAGATGGAATAACCTCAAACAGCACTATTTTTGGGTTGTCTAATGTAGTGCAAAGAAAATAAAGTAATATACTAATAGGGTAGCACAATAACAGGTGCACAGATTTATCAAAACATGTGAAAACATAGCTCAAAATAGAGTGTCTATATATATATATATATATATATATATATATATATATATATATATATATATATATATATATATATATATATATATATAATTTCACTAATTTAACAACATTCCCAACACCACTGGTTGAAATGCAGCCCAACACCATGACAGTGCCTCCACCGTGTTTTACAGATGGGTGTAGACACTCACTGTTGTAGCTCTCTCCTGACCTCACTCCATCAGACCAGTTGCCGCTGATTTTCAGTGAATGTCTTGTGTAATTTGGTAAACCTAAGCCTTTTCTCCCTGCTTTCCTTCCTTAAGAACGGCTTCCTGACAGCCACCCTTCCACTGAGACCATTTCCGATGAGGCTTTAATGAACAGTAGATCAACTGAAGGACCTGCTTGATTTTTCACTAACATTGACTCCCCTTGTTGGTCCAAAAATGCTATTTTAACACCATTCGAACTGTGTTATCTTTGGCATTTTCATAATTTTAACTCAAGAAATGGGAACACATTATGTGTTAACTCTGTTCTAGTAACAAAATGCATAAAATACAATTTAAATTGGTTCTTTGCTAAGTTAAGCAAAAAAAAAAAAACAGCACTGCTTTATTCCTTAGGTCCGTATTAACTTTGAATGAGTCATTTGTCAGTATTAAGTGGTTCAACATTTTTTTTTTTTTTTAAAAAGAGAAAAATTACTCCCTTGAAAATGGTCAGGCACAAGGACTAGACTGAGTGAAAAGCAGCCAATGTCCAAAGAAAAACTTTGAAAGACCATCAGAAAGTTTGGGGAATTTTTTCAAAGTCCACTTTAAAGAATTACAAGAAGGTCTGGCTTTTTACAAGCAAAATATTCTCCACTTACCCTTAATGTTTTGGAACAAATAAATACAATTTAAATAATGAACCAACCTGTTGATTGCTTAATGGGCTTTGTATTCCAGAACTAATTTATATAACTTGATTAACCTGTGTATATTTGATTATTTATCTTCTTTGTGACTTTTCATTTCAATTCTTTTTTCTTTCTTTGTCTTTGGTAATCAGCATGTGGCCTCTGGGTAATACAGAGAGCTAATTTTATTCAGCACGCCTCCTAAAACAAGACCTGATGTGTTAAATTGCTCTCTCCTGAAAAATTAAAAATCAGTCGGATGTCATGGAAGGCGCCGCGGTACAGGCCCCGTCTCATTTTCTTCTCTCGGGTGAACCACACACACCCCGCTCGTTCCTATGAGGTGGTTATCACACTCTGTTATTCCGTACCTGTCACGCCAACTGTTAATTATTCATGGTTAATAACCACCTGCAAAGGCCCTAATTTCGGCCTTGACATTTCATTAGCTAATATCAGATGCCGTCATTTGTTTTCTGGAATCACAATTCAGGCTATGAAGTTGGAGGACATTTAGGTCTGTAGTGAAAATGATCTGGTGAACCTTGTAAACTTTAAAGCATGAAATATTTCCCCCACTGGAAGTATAATTTCTGGGAGACGTTTTGTTGCTTTGTCTATACTTTGTCTCTGTAGCGTGATTTTCTGTTCTGATAGCATGATGGATGAACTCAAGGGTGTTTTTTATGCCTGTGGATGGGTTGTTATCTGAGCCTAGATTTACCGATGAGCCCTGAGGAGTAAAACTGACACTGACATAATTAGAGTAAAGAAGAAGAGTAAAAGAGAAGACAAAGAAAGAAGGATCTTTAAATCTCCCCTCAGCTTTTAGGGTGTTTGGCCTCCCGTTCAACTTGCAGCATCTGACAAGAAGATTGGCTCTTCTGTATCAAGAAAAACCTTCTTGTCTGGTTGCATAGCTGCTAATCTAATCACAGTCCCCATTGTTAGTGTAGATGGCTATGATTCATCCGCGCAGAGAAAAAAACATACAGGTTTACAGTTTAATTCATTTCCACACTTAGTAAAACACGTTGTGCTTGTATAAGAATAGAAACTTTTACCTCTTTGTCTTTTTTCTTTTGCGTCACTCATTGCCCACCTTTCTTCCAGCCACTTTTAGTAATCCAGCAGAGATGCACAGAGGCAGACTGCAATCAGGATGCTTTAAAAGTCATTTGAGAGGCAATGCTAACTGCAATTCCATCCAAGTCTTATTCAATGATGGGGAAGTACTTGCACTTAAAAGGAAAGGTAGCATTATCACTGTGTACTCTCTTTCAAGTAAAATGAAGGCATTGTATGTGGAACTGCATTAGTCTGCCTAATTTTGTGCAGGTCTCCATTGCCCTGGCAAAAACTGCTGTGATCAATCAAGGCATGGACACAGCACCTCTGGGACTGTCCTGTGGTTGGCACTGGGACTTTTGGATCCTCTTAGCTGCCGTGTGAGTGGGTACATGGATCAGGAGTGTTTAGGTTGAATGGGCGCTTTGGAGGCTGGTGAACACTTTGGCTCTTTGTCGTGTCCTGGGCTGTTCCTGAGAGGTTTCGCATGGTCAGAATAGTGACATACACATCAATACATAGACCTATGGTTTCCTAGCAGAATATGCAATTGTAGTTAGATCATCAGTGTTATTTTCATCACTCACCTCCTGTCAGTGGTTTTTAATACTGTAGATGAATGGTCTAATTTATACACCGATACTGCAGAGTAATGTCAATATCAGCTTACACCAGCCCTGTTTAAAGATAGACAAATACTGGCAAATTAAATGGTAAGACTGCTTAGGCTTAATATTAAAAAAAATTACAGGATAAAGACTGAAGACACTTTAATACAGGTAAGTTATTTGTATAAAGAACATTTCTATGTTTCTCTGGAAGCAAGAAAGAATTAAATATAACAGAAACAAAATAAAAATAAAGAAAACCGTATCAGTACCGGCACTCGCTATTGGCCAAATTGTCATTTGAAAACCAGTATCAGCCAATACTGTTCCATGTCTAATTTTGTAGTCAGTTTTACGGTGTTTTCACACCTGCAGTTTGTTTGCTTTGGTCTGAATAAGCCTCTAGCTTTATCCAGTGGTTTGATTTCTTTTCACACATAGAAAACTCCAAGCGGACCATAATGCACCACTGTAGAAACCATGTGACAGAATTCAGTCTGCTTACTGGCCGGATGTGTCTGTGGCAGGAGCAACAAAGGTGTTGTGGACTACTGGATAACATGGAGACTTTACTCCTAACATTTGGTACTCTCTGCATCTACAGTAGCCTCCCAAAGCTTTCTGGGATGTGGCTATTTGGAAGATGTGGGAATGAATTTAGCTCAGGCTTGTAGTGTACACCTGGTAGTTTGTAGTTGAGACCACCTGCTCTAAAGAGCCGTGCTGCACTTTTTACACATGAAACAAACCAATTAGAGAAACAATCCAGAGTTCAGTTTAAACTAAACTAAACAGCACTGGTGTGAAAAACACCCTTATTCCGAATCCTAGTGCCAAAGATTTCTGTTATTATAATAATATTTATCTAATGTAGTAAAATGTGTAGTGTTTGTCTGTTATTTGTAGGAAGGTAGAAGTATAAAGGAGCAAAAAATGAGTGACTACAAGCCAAGGTTCGCATCTCATTTGGTCTATATAACTGCCAACAGGGATCTCTTATTTATGAACCATGATCAAAACCTTTCCTAAATCCTTCATGAGTGATTTAATTATCAAAATCTAATCTACCTCATATTTAATAGATTGTTTCCCAAAACCACAAACTTTTCCCAGAGACTTATATTGTAGAAAGCCAGAAAGAAGAACAATAAAATATTAATATTCTTCTGATTCAGTACATGAAACCTTTACTGGCGCTGCTGATCCCTGTTTGAATACTGAATAAAATTCAGAAATAAATCCATCCCTAAAACTCTCTAATAGTCCTGATTTTGGTGTTGATCCTCCACCTGAAATTCAGAAAATTGGAGAGAGAAAAAAAACCTTCAAGAGGCAAAGTCCTTCAAGATGAAGTCCTTTAAGTGAGTTTAACTGGACTTCTTTGTAGTAGATAGACTGCCGCTCCTCCTCTGATGTGTTCAGTAAGTATCAGTCAATATCAGCCCTTCCAGCTGAACAAACATTGTCACTGGTGTGGGTATCAGATCAATCTGCTCTTTCTACGGTGCTGGAGTCCCACGGATCCTCCTAGCGCAGCCGAGATCTCGGTGTGTTTCCTTTCAGGCGCACAACAATCCACTCAGTGCGCCTGAAAGGAGTTGGGGAAGGAAGTGCGCCTCTGATTAAAGTAAGCCCCCTCTGAGTTGTGACCCAGCCTGACCCTGGCAGCGCTCCAGATCTGCTGATGAGGATGCTTTGGCGAGGCGGGCCGATGTGGGGATTTTCTGTCAGAGGCGTAGTTCCCTTGTCTATAAACATTTTCCTTGTCAAGCGCTGGCCTCTAATTCACCTGGCAGCACACTCAGCATTATATAAGACCTCTCAGTGTTTTTACTGTAAAAGTGAAAGCAGTGCACGGGGAGGGTTGGGGGGGGGGGGTCTATGAATCAAGCCGCTAAAAACTCAGACTTACAGGAGGTTAATATTTAGGAAGATTAAAAAAACAAGCATTTCTTTATGAACTTGAGTAGTTGCCTTTGCCTGAATAAGAAAAAAAAGCATTAAAAAATGACTTTTAATTAGCAAGTGAATTAATACATGATTTGAGATTGTCCTTGTCCTGTAATGTAATAACACGCACCAGTACCTGCCAAATCATTTCTGCAGACTAATTTAGATTTGGCATTAGGGGACCGTACTCAATTTTAAGATGAAAAGTTTAGAAATTCCCCAGCGCAGTTTAAAACTTTAATCAAGCTCCAAGGTTAAAATCCTCCCGTGTATTTTATTTCCCTGTGCTCAGAGTTGTTTATGTTCTCACTGGCTGGTAATTTAAGAGGATATTTAGAAAAGTGTGCTACGTTGCAGTATCGGGATCTGTCACTTAGCTTGTAGAGATAATCGGGAGGAAAAAGAAGAATAATCAGAGCTGATTAGAGGTGAAACAGTAAATGTTGAAGGAAGCGGCAGCTTGTGACATAACAGCTATTCATGGTATCATGTGCTCATTGCATAGACACTCATAACAAGTTAAGGATTTTATTCATGTTAATATAACGATGACAAATAACAGGCAAGCTGACGGTAGAGAGTGAGATTATATCTTGCACTGGTTGGTTTATTGTGTTAGAGCTTATTACCTCTGTGTGTGTTTACTTGTTCAAAAGAACACAACTATTCACACCATCCAGAGAAGACAATCTGGTGTTGAGGATAGACTGTATACAAAAGATGAACGTGACTTCCTTGGGCTCAACCATTGTTTTGTGGAGCTGCTTTGAAATGCCATTTTATCAAAGCATCCATACTTTAACTGACAACCTAAAATTGCATAACTTTAACTTTAGTAAACTTGAGTTTGAGATGTTTGAAACTGAGATGCTTAAAAGGAAATTGATTCCCTTACATCTGTCATGAAGGGGGGAACTTTGGCGAGGCGTGGTCGGCGGTGCCGCTGCAGGGGAGGCGAACGCACCTGCAGGGTATCCGCAAAAGTGTGCTGGGTCCTGGATTCTAGTGTTGTTGTTGATGTGGATGTTGGGCTGTGAGCTGTAAAACTGCAGCAACCGTTCGTGGTGAATAAAGTGTGTAAGATGCTGAAAAGCATAAACGTGTGGTCGGGTCTGACGTGGTTATTTTACAGGAACTTATAGATAGATTGAATGGGATCAAGTTAGTAACACAGAAATTCAAATAGAAATTCCAGTTTGACAGTCATAGATTTGAAAAAGACATTCAGAAACTCCTTCATTAATTAAACTGCAGGCACTGCAACCTTACTTTTATACAGGAATATAAGCAGAATACAACCAGCTGGGAACCAGTTGAGTCAAGTCCCCAAATGTAAAGAGAATTGTTGCAGATGAGATCGATAATAATCAACTTAACCAATCTGTTGGAGAGTTATTGCGGTCCAAACAATCGTTTGGCCTTCCTCCCGGCGGCCTGTGCAATCCTCTTACAATCAGAAGTGATCATTGCTACTACTTGCAGTCGGTTACCAATGCCAAAAACCTGAAATGCAGTCACTTGGTAACTAGTCATAGTAGCAAGGAGGTTGCTACCCTATTTTTACTCTAGTGTAAATGAATCATAAGGGTGAAAGGATTGATAGATTTGTATTGGGGAAAAAAATGATAAAAGTCAAATTGACTATGTCTGGAAATACTTTCTTGAAGCAAAAAAATAGCATTGTATCATCGATATATTTTGGAACATTCAATCAAACTATTTCAAAAACCACACACCAGTAGCTTATATTGCATTGTTTTCAGGGACTTTAGTTTAATATTTAATGTTTATCTTGGATTCAGTCTTATCTCAGCTCATATTCACAGCTATAACTTCCAATTGTTAGCGCACCTGAATTAATATAAAAAAAGAAGTATATTGGGAAAAAAAGCAATTATCTTTTATTTATTTCATTGACCTAGTGAAGAAGTATAAATATACTATATGTATGATAAAATATGATAATTATTAATTGTTATGTAATATAACCAGCTCCATTTACTCAGGTACTCTTACTTAAAAATGGTTATTTTCCAGCTGCTTTTAGTATTTGCACAGCAGATTCACTATTTCTGTGCTTTTAGTTAACAAAATGAATGCAATGAGTTATTTCTTTACGATTTACATACTAAACATTCACTGACATAATATCCTCCCACCTGTGCTGTCAGTATTCTGGATACATACAGCCACTCGTTTAAAACTATATAGGAGTTTGCCATATCAGAGCTCTCTCTCTGCTGCACTCATATTCTGTCACCATTTTTGATCTGCTCTTATCAGTCGAGACAGAAAGGTGTCTCGGGTCAGAGCAGACGGGAGATAAAGAATTTCTAAGGAAGACATCCACTCTGTGATCTGGCACTTTTTTTGGCATTCTGAGCACAGTGATGGGGCAACAGGACCTCCCAGCAGCTTCAGTCTTGATTCAGTCTGGCTAGTTTTATTAGGTGGGTGGTTGAGGAGTGTGCAGATGTAGATCATAATCTTTGCCTGGTCTTGAGGAAATGTTTTCAGCTTCAGTTATGACTTGCTCTTATCTCTCTTTGGACATTTCTTACTTACACCCAGCTGGATTTTTAAGGATTAAATTAGGTGCTCATAAAGAAACTGCCTGCCTCACAGAAGTATGAATACTATCTGTCTGATCTGCATTATCAAAGATATCCCCCACTGCTTGTTTAGTTTTTATTTATTTTGGGTATACAAATTGAATCACAAGTTTTGGTAAATGATGGTGATAATTGGCATAATCATATGGACATATACATCATGCCGTATTACTCTGCTGATACCTAATGGCTGCAGAGAGGTTGCTTCAGCACAGTTTGGAGGGATTATATATTCATTGGTTTTAGATGTGTTAGTTTGTAAATCCCACAGTGAGACCTACCTCACTCTACTGAAAAAGAGCTGGCAGTACACTTAAAAGAAATGTATTTGAATTGGTTTAGTGTTAAATAAATGCTGCTTCGGGGGATTTTCCATAGTTTAAGTTCAGGGGGAAAACATTTTTAAGCTGGCAGTTGTCAGTCAGTCTAGTCTGTCTGCCTGAATGCAACGCCTTTAATTTATCACATGAAGGTTTTCGGAGCAAACCTGACTGTTTATCTACAGCGCCACCTACAGCTTAAAAAAAGAGAGAGGAGAAGATACCAGTACGTGGTCTCAAACCTGTCGCTCGTCCTCCAGTACAATAACTGCCAAAATATTTGTATCGTGAATCTTAAAATCTGCCACAGGTCATTATACTTTTTGTGTTTTACAGGTAACAATATGGTCTTTGTTTGGATTCTATCCTGAAACAAAATAGTTTTTTCTGACTCCCTAATCATCTAATTATAGCAAGCTGCTTCCTTATGTCTTTCATCACATATTTGCTGGTGCGTCATGAGAATTTCAGCCTCACAGGGCTGATAGTTTAGCTACAGGCTTCTGGCTTTATCGAGCTTTTGTTGGCTTGAAAGAAGTCCAATGTGCAGAGGCATCCTGTAAAAATATAGAGTAGATATGGTTTTTAAAGCTAGTCTTTGTTGAGGAATAAATCTCACATGCAAATACTCACCATGTGGCTGAATACGCAAAACATTCTCATACAATCCAATGTTGTCAGATCCTCCCTACATCGCATGGTTACACACAAGGCATCCTTTGGCAGCAGTCCTTGAAGAAAGCAATAGTGGGTGCAGAGAGTCAACAGCCCTGTTATAGAGACTTGTATGGGGAGGTTCGAGGGCTGTGGTTGTAGGAGGTTGTGGTTAATGTCATGTTTTGACCTTGCAGTTTTCCACTTAGTTAGGTTTAGAAAACCATCATGGTTTGTTGTTGTTTTTGTTTTTTTGTTTTTTTAAAAGATCCCTTTTACAACAATGATTCTCTCTGAAAAACACAAGCTGGGATATATCATCTCACGTTTGTCATAATCCGGTGTATTGGGCACCATCACTAAAGTATCCTATAGGCAACACCCTAGAAATTAGAACACATGGAATATCAGTAAGAATAAAAAATATTACCTCCAGTCTTCTGGCTTGTTAGAACAATCATAACTAATATTCATTAGATTACGCCCATCGCACAGAAACCTGGAGACCATCAGGGAACAATTTGTAAGCCCTGATTGGTTGTCAATGGTAGCTGGAGGTTGCTGGCAGTCGCTTGATGAAATTGGCCGTTAAAAAGTATACTTTGCTGCATTGAAGATTTCTTTGCAGTTGTTTTGGTCACTTGCAGAATGCCGAATTCACCTGCAGTCGCGCAACGCAAAACCAGAAACCACGACTGTCCACCTTCAAAGTAAAAACAGCACCTTTTAAAACATGCTGGTTGCAGCAGTAAGGCACTTTTACTTTGAAGGCAAACATTCTGGTTCTGGTTTGTGTTGGAATTTTTCACCAACTGGTGTCTAGGTATTCATTTATTGGAATAAAACCCTGTGAATGAACTTTGACTGGAAACCCTATGAAGCTGGGAAAGAATTCAGCAACCCTGGAACCCTGAATCCATGGATGGATGAATGGATGGACTATAATTCAGCTTTTTCTAAAAGAAAGTCCTCGGTCTTTTGGTGGATCTGACAACTAAAAGTTTCATAAACTTTCATCAGCTCATCCAACCAAAAGAGCTCTAAAAGGCAGAATGAAATTAAAATGGTAACAGAACTGGTGTTATTAGCTTTATTTGTACATTATTAAAAACTGCAGTCGATGTGGATTTCTAGTTGGCCACATACCCAACAGAACAATGGTATTCTGGGCCTAAAATTTATATTGTTCAGGTCTTATCATTAGTAGATGTGAGGTAAAATGAAACATCATCTGATACCTTAATACAACCTAGTCTGACAGCTTCAGAAATACCTGCTATCCATTTGAACTTAAATATTAAAAACACCTATGTGAACACCACCTGCCAGACGTGTGCTTCTGCAATGTTCATTATAGCACTGGAAGGTATCTCCTGAATGAGCCCATGATGATTATATTTCGGGTCACCTGTGCTTAATGACATACTATGTGAAGTTGTTTTCCAGTTATATTCTCTGCTATATTCAAACTTGTGGGTGGGGTTCAGAAATCAATGGAGCGGTGATGGAAAGTCCCATTTGACATTCTTCATTTTGCATCAGCTCGGAATTAGTCTTCTTTTCCTCCTTTGCGAGGAGGACATTCAGCTGGATTGATTCCAAGCAGCACGAAGGTTTGTCTCACTTTACTCCCTTCACACTCTGACTGAGGAGGAGAGAGGCTGTTTAATCACTCTGGCCAATTTAATCAAGTACATCCTAATCTGGATTGATTTTGACTTTAATGTTAATTAATCTGGCTGCTTGTATGAGTGTTCATGAGGGAGAAACAATCCTGAAGGTCTCCTCATTCAGCTGTAACATGCCAGTCCTTCACAGAAGATCACTGTTTTCTAATAACTGAGGGAAGATTCATCTCATTATGCTCACTAGTAGATGGGGTAAAATTGGACATTTTGAGTTATATCTTCACAAATATAAATCTGGAAGATATTGTGATAGTTCCTTAAGAACACCACGACAAACTAATCTGAATTCATGATGGCATGGAGGAAACTTCAGCCTCAGCAGAGGTATGAAGTCCTGAGCCTTAATGACAGTTCTACTTTTAAAAGATGTCTCATAATTTTGCTCAGATCTTGGATAGATGGGAAATTAAAAGATGATAAAGTTATCAAAAATGGTTTTGTGCCTGGGAATGCTGCCAGCATAGCTTCAGTTTGCATTAGCATTGATTCTCCATCCTTTCTTTACTGTAGACATCAACACTATTCTTGTAAAATGATGGTGGTAGAGAGAGAGTTGTCTGAAACATCAGTCCAAAATCTCCCATGGGCATCCAGTTAGGGCGAGATCTGTTGATTTCCATACTCATCAAACCATTCAGTGATGCTCTGTGCCCTATGCTTGTGAGCCTTGTCATCCTGCAGGAGACAACTTCCTTCAAAATAGGATAAATGTGATCAGTCAGAAGAACTTTGTGTGGAGAATTTTGCAGTGGACCCGAATCCTGGCAGTATAACTGAGCCACGAGATGCCCTCAAGAGTTCAGATTTTGCCTGTATGTTGCTTTTGTGGGAACGTCCTGGCCAAGATAGGCATAAAAAAGCAGCTTGAAGTAAGATAAAGACAAGAAATGCTTTATTTAACAATAACAATACAGACATTAATATTAGGGCTGTCTTCAAAACTTTAATGGTCTGGATATTTGTTAGACATTTGTTAGATTTTCTGTTTTCAGTTTGTTGATTCACGTATTTATCACTTTAATGGGAGATATGTCCTACGAGAGGCTGGCTACTTGACATCCAGGTTTCTGCACTTTGAGTACACCGTAAACAGCAGCAATGATGAGTGAATGAAGTGCCTCACAACTGTTTTGTTTAATACTGCCTGCAAGATGAATACCGAGATCCTGTGGAGAAAATGTCCTCGTGAGAGTTACAATAGGTTATTTATTTATTTCATTTTTAAAGACAACAAACCTCGAGGAGGTTTGAATTCATTTGGGTTTAGACTACCATAAAGGAACACGGCAACAAATTGGATTAGACAGCATTTAGAGAATTAAAACACATTCTGTGGAAAATTGATCAGGATGAAATGAGATACTTGAATAGAGCCCGAACTGTACACCAAACCCTGCCGCTTTCATCTCCCGCGCCGAGATTCACTGTCAGATAATTCACTCCCCGGAGGGATGGATATATCTTTTTTTCTTGACTGTTTGATATGTCTAATGTGCACAGACTTACCAGAAATGTCTCGCCTCACCCTTATGGATAGGTTTACATAAAAACTCTTTTTGAATGAAAATGCTGTAGACAGTAGCCTGAACACAGCCAGGGGCTCCTTCTCCTCCTCCAGACTGATTAATGGCTGCCTCTGAAAACACAAACCTCCCTGTTTTTTTTACACCAAAATACAATGGCCAGGGTTATTTGAGGGATTTGTTCTATTTTGGCCAGCTGTGGTACATTACTAGCCGCTCTCTCGCTCTGGTGTGTGTGTGTGTGTGTGTGTGTGTGTTTTGCAGAGAGAGTGGGAGTTATGTAAAGCCTCCACCCATTCGGGGTATGTAAGACCAGATCAGTAATAGCAGTGGATTTAGGACAGGAGTGTAAGATGTAGGATGAGATACTTTGGGAGCAAATATGTGAAACTTTCAAAGTGAAATATTTATGCTTCATGCTCCAGGAAAGCTAGTGGTGTCACACCACTTGTTTTCATTTCCTGCTCAGAGTTGCTAGCCAAGCAGCAATATGTGTATAGCATCGTTTAAAAGTAGCTCTGAGTAGTACAGGATTTGCACAATAGCTGCAGCCTGTTTAACTTCAAGGACATCTGCAACATGTCAAAAGACTTGCTGCACAGCATGTGGCCGTGAAGACTTCACCACCTCGTGCAAATTAATATGGCAAAATAATGTAGTCGCATTTCAGAAAATGGAAGGTTTTGGTTTCTGTGCACGGAGACTGAGAGGATCTGTGACTCATTAAAAGGATGTACCTGTCTGCAGCAGTTCTGGAGAATTTACTGTGTGTTTTTGTGAATAATGAGCTGAGGCACTGCCTGTAAATGAATCTCGCGAACAGCCTACAGCGACTTTAATATAGCTTTTTGTTTCTCACGCAGGCTCTCTGACCTCAATAAGAAAAAAGACTCAAAAAGTGAGTAGGGTCTGTGTTTTGAAGTCGTAGTGCATCGTCAAAGTTAAGAAAAACTAAAGATTGCTGTATTCAGTGATACACGAGAGAGCTAAGATTTATTTCCTACCATGCAGCTACTGATTCTTGTAATCTCTTCAGTGTGACTCATCTGCAAGGCAGCATTGTCATAGAGTTGTTAGCACTATCGTTAAGTGGAAGTTCGAATTCCCGAGACATTGTCTGGAGTTTGCATGTTCTGCGGATGTTCCTGGGTCTTCCTCCCACAGTCCAAAGACATGGTTGTTCCATGAATGAAATAAAAGTGTGTGTATATGGTATTCTGACTAGTTTAGCCTTGTTGATGATCTATCCAGGTTGTTCCCTAATTCTCGCCCTACCAGTCAGTGTAGACTCTAACCCCCTTATGGTCCTAAGTTAGATAAATGATCAAGAGAATGAATGGATATTATACTGTATATAAACGCTTTGAAAACACCGACAGAATTTCTAGGCGCAGCCAAGTGGCGGAAGGCTTCCACTTAGGTGGTCTCATCTCTGCTTTTCGCGGATGATGTGGTTCTGTTTGCCGCATCGGGTGATGCCCTCCAGCTCGCACTGGAACGGTTCACAGCCGAGTGTGAAGCGGCGGGAATGAGGATCAGCACCTCCAAATCTGAGGCCACGGTTCTCAGCCGGAAAAGGGTGGAGTGCCCCCTCCGGGTCAGGGACGAGTTCCTGCCCCAAGTGGAGGAGTTCAAGTATCTCGGGGTCTTGTTCACGAGTGACGGGAGAAGGGAGCGGGAGATCGACAGACGGATTGGCGCTGCAGCTGCAGTGATGCGGACGCTTTACCGGTCCGTCGTGGTGAAGAGAGAGCTGAGCATAAAAGTGAAGCTCTCAATTTACTGGTCAATCTACATCCCTACCCTCACCTATGGTCACCAGCAGAAATCCAGAACCCACTGCACCAGTGTAGGTCCTGACTTAGGTCCAAGGATTTCATCTTGATACCTGATGGTAGTCAGGGTGCCATTGCCTAGCATGTAGAGGTCTGTGTATCCCTCCATGGACATGCCTCCCCAGACTGACCCACCACCAAACCGGTCGTGCTGAATGATATTACAAACAGCACAATGCTCTCAGCTTCTCCTCCTTGCACAAAGGAGCCAATTTCAGTCCTGCTGATAGGTTAAGGACCTTCTACGGCCCCATCCAGCTCTCCTAGAGTAATTGCCTGTCTCCTCCATGCTCTTGAGACTGTGCTGGGAGACACAGCAAACCTTCTGGCAATGGAACGTATTGATGTGCCATCCTGGAGGACTTGGACTACCTGTGCAACCTCTGTAGGTCCAGGTATCGTCTCATTTTTTAAACAGCATATTCCAGAAAATAATTTAAAGTTCTTGTCACAACCTCCTAAAACATGAGGCAATATCCTCAATGCGCTCCCCAAATACTTAATTTACAATGACAGAAAATCAGCAAATAATTTAATTTAATTTAATTTAATTTAATTTAATTTAATTTAATTTAATTTAATTTAATTTAATTTAATTTAATTTAATATAGAGGCAGTAACTGGTGATGGTATTACAAAACACAAAGAAAATTGCCCAGAAAAATATGAAACTAAAACTTAAATGTTGGACTTTTATTTGTATTGTTTTGAAAAATATGATTCATCAACATGTAAAAGTTACTTTGACACAATTTGACTCAAGATCAATATTTATTGTTTCTTCCTTGCTTCCCTTCTCTTTCCCTTCACAGTCAAGCTTTCAAACCATTTTCGCCTTTTTATTTCTTTGGATTTTGCACTTTCACCACTTTTTTCACTGCTGCCCTGCATTTGGTTTCTCCTCCTCTGTGGACTTTACAAGTCTCCTAAAACTTGCTTAATATTATTCTTAGCTTTCCAAAATAATGCGCGTATGACATTGCAAGTCCTTAACTCATCCTTGCGCATATTCATGAAAAGCGGCTCCATAGTGTAGCGGTTTCTGCCTAACAAGAGAAAGATCTGTGGTTTGTTTCCAGGAGGAGACACAAATCCCTTGGGGGTCGTGTCAGGAAGGTCACGTGGTGTAAAAATCTGCCAAAGCAAACATGCCGAGCTACCTGCTGTGGTGACCTCTTGTGAATAAGGGAGCAGCAAAAAGTAGCCTCATGTATATTTATGAAGATCTAAATTTTAAGAGTTATAAGATTTAGTAAGTATATTGCAGTTTAGTTTGAGTTCATAATCCAGGAACAGTATGAAAAACACAGAGTCACAACAACTCCTGATTATGGTTACAGTAGTGCTATATGTACCTTTGATGTGTTAATATACAGCATATGTTCTTTGCACAGAAGCTGTGGACTGCCTCCTCTGTTCTATCTTTGCATTATGTTTGATTAGCTCGCTGCAAATTTCTTTTCCATCATCCCCCATTTCCATGTCTCAGAGCCACAGTTGTGGCCTCATCACAGTATATTTACAGATCATCTATGTATATCTTATGCTAACCCAGTGGATGAGGTCAGCCATGTGAGCCAGACAGGCTGCCTTCTTGTCCGCTCCTGTGGCTGGAAGTTTGGCTTGTGGCAGGCGCATTCATGGTGAAGAAGAAGGGCCAAAGACTGGCCGCACCCTGCTGTATATGGACAACCGGTCCTCCAGCTGATCCATCCCTAATTGGATGGCATTACATAAGCTGGACTCCCCCGGTGCACATGAAGCAAAACACAGTGAGTGTGCACAGTCCTTGAATGTATGCAGCAGTGAGCTGTGTGCTTTCTTTTTTTAAAGCAAAGCTTGAAATTTCTGTCAAAGATTGCAGAAGAAAATTGTCTGGTTTTCTTCACTGACTCATGAATCTGCAATGCAACTGTCAAGGCAGGTCCTTGAGTTTGTTGCGTTTATGCGTCAAGCTTGATTGCATCTCACTTTTAATTGGCAGCAGTGATTCCCTCCGTGGGCAGAGGGATGTGGTCCTTGCCAGCAGCTTAATGCTGCATTCTTGTTTCTCACATTTCCAGCCGTTTAAGGCATTTTAGGCTCAACTTTAGTGAACGTTCACACATGAATATGAATGACTGATCAAACACCAAATCACCCTGACACTGCTGACCTTTTAGAGAACAGTGTCTGAGGTCAGTGAAAGTTATTTGACCTTACTCTGCTCGATAAGAAAAATACCCTAGTAGTGTTTCTCCTTATGTGTTCCTATTCTACTAAAAACTAGAGAATTAGTCCTACCTGTACAACAGTTTTAGTCACTAGAGAGACTGTCGAGAATGTCGCTTTCAAAAGCAAGGCTTTATAATGAACTTTATACAGTTTGCAGTAAATGCCTTCTCACCAATTTTGGGCTTTCATTCACAGAAGAATTTTTGGCTCCATTCAAAAAGATTTTAGTCATTTACAAAAGAAAATCTTCAATTTTCTCTTTAAACTATTTTTTTAAAGTTTAGTAGCTTTGTCCCACTCAAACAAAATGGACATTTTTGTTCATTAAATGGGCAGAAACAAGAGGAAAATGCAATGATTTGTGTCAAAGAAGGTAACGGTTGATATTTCCTTCACCTTATGCAGATCGATCAACAGCTGCAGAGGTTTAAAGTCAAACCGTGCAAAGTGCAGTAATCCTTAGATGCTATGAATGTTGGAGAAATTGCCTTAGGCCATTTTCACCCATGAACTACAGCCTTGAAATTTTCTCAACATCACCTGACATAAGAGGCACATAAGAGCACGCAAATATCGAATCAGGGATGAAACTTTTAGCACCTTGTGATATCTGACCAGTGAATTAACAGCTAGTTTTCTGCACGCTTTATTTAGGCAGCTCCCTCTTCTCCATTAGTATTTCAAGAAGTGAGAACATCCTGTTGTGAAGGATCTCCTGCTGTGTACTTCATGTTAGAAAAGAAAACTTTCTCAATTCTCATGACATTTTCTGGAGGTAATGTTTGAAAACAGCTTTGATCTCAGTCTCCTTTGTTTCTCCGTGCGATCCCAGACCGACTCCGTGGCATTGAGATGAGGGCTCAGTTTGGGCCACACCACCTTTTCCAGGACTTCCTGTTTTCACTGGATGATGGATTTAAAAATAATCTACATATCTGCACAGCACTGCATAATCATAATCAGTTCTTGAGTAGCTCTGTGCTGTGGTTTTAATGTTGCCTTTGAATTCACTTCATTGGTTTCACCCACTTTCTAGACACTCGTAGCTCAGAGCGGGGCACATTCCTAACTTCCTGTTTCATCTGCTAAGAAGTTGTCAGGAGAGACACCATGAGGCCTAATTTTAGTAAAAAAAAGTGGAGAGATAGAAAGTGCCTGATGTTTAAAATAAATTATTGTGAAATGTGAAGTCTGTAATGTAGTAAATGTGGTAATTAGAGCTCTGCTCCCATTTAAAATCTGGACAGTACAGTATATTTGACAGCTTACTGTCATTTTTGTGCAGAGATCTCTAATGGTACTTTGCTAAGCAGGAAAGTAGCGTATGCAGAAATAAGCTAGTCAGGTTTGAGTGTACTTTTGATGGATACTTGTTTTCTGGGTTTAATTTAACAGCCTGGTTTCCACGTGAAGGACTCTGGGAACACCTAGCACCTGTGTTAACAATAGCCAATACGAGCCTGCCACTTTGCAAGATGTCTAACGATGTCTAGAGCAAAATACTGCCTGAAGTAAACTGAGTGTATTGGAACTATTCCACTGCTTCTATCAAATGAAAACGAAACTGTAAACGCTGCGTTGTAAACGCTGTGCCCAAGAAGAACATTAAAAATTTGAATTTGAGGAATTCTAACTGTGTAATGTGAAAACTTTTCAGTTTAATGTTATTTATTTGCTTTACTGTTCCTTCATCATAAAAAAAGAGGTTGTTTTAAGAAAGAAGAGACAAAGTGTATAATGTGTAATAATTCATCTAATCATATCTTTTGGAAGTGTTATTTTAGGTTTTCCTGTTTTTTGGGGGGGGTTTTTTTTGCTTTGTTTTTTTAAGGGAAGGCAGAAAACTAAAATATGGTATTTTCTGCAGAAATTCACTGCTGTTATTTTCTTGTTATTATTTACCCTTGAACTGGCAGGCTTTGAAAATGAAAAAGCCTTGGAAAGTTTTGGCATAGATCCATGCCATTGTGCAGGTTTTGTTGGGGGGATAAGAGGCTTTTTTAGGCTTTAATGCCTTTTGTGCCTAAGCACTCTTTTCGAAGGGTTTTAAAAAATGGCAACAGTACCTCATAAGTCTCCAATTACTCCCTTAGCTTGCTACTTGAGGATGCTTAAGCTTATGTGCAACTTCTTAATGCATTCTATAATGTTGGAGTTGTCTCTGACCTCCATAAAAAGCAGCTATTTGATGTAAAAAGGCCTGCAGAGGCTGTTCAGTATCATGAATACTGAACAAAAGTAGCCTGAAGGATTGTAAAGAGTTGAGACGGTGTGCAGAAATGGACTTGCAGGAGTTAGACGGGAGCATGTGCTTTTAATTCCTGGCTCTGGTCCAGCACGTGGAGAGCATTCAGGGATTTCCCGGACCACTTCACTCAGTCATGACTCTGCAAAAAGTGAGAGAAAAAAAATTGCCCTCGTTACAAAGAAGGCAGTGAATCTCACAAAGAAGAGCCTGCAATCAGGAAAAATGACTTAATTTCCTTTTTTCTTTTCTTTTTTTTTTTTTTTTAACCAAATGAGGCTTTGATTTTTAAGGTTGAATAGAAATGCTCAGTAAATGACAACAAAGGTGAGGTGCCTGCTGAAGCACTGCACTGACATCCTCTTAGAGGCAAAGAGAAAGCAAGGCCTTGGATATGAAGGATATTATGGCTGCGCACTTAAAGGGAGATTATCCCCAATTGCTCCTTTCAGCTCACTTAATCTGTTCTGATTTACTTTTAAATGAAATTATTCATTTTGCACCCTCTTTGGCATGCACGTATAGCAAGAAAAGCATTGTAGCATTAGTGGGAATTTCTCAAGCTGCAGCTTCAAATGCAGATAGAGCATCACATAGCATACACTGACTCCTGCACTTTTTAGCCTGCAGTGATCAGTGATAGAAAGCACAAAGCTCTGCCTGGCTCATTTATTAGAATTGCACTTCTTGTGGTATTATGGTGAATGAAATAGGTCATCAGTTTTCATGCTTGGTAAACTCTTCATTTTGCAGCCACCAAAAGACGGAGGAAAACAATAATGGATGGCTACAGAGGCGCCTGGCGCAAAGCACCTTTATTAATAAAAAAGAAAAAAAAGTATACTGCTACCTTGAAAAGCCTTAATGATGGATCGGGGACCTCTACAGAGTCTTGTCAAATCTCAGGGCTCAGAGGGGCAAAAATGAAGAAATCAATGTCTTCAACAATTCCAGGTAGATCAGAAAAGAAACAGTGGGTTGGTTGGTTTTCCAGACTTCAACAGGAAAATTATGATTTAAATTTGTCGAAAAATAACAGGAGATCCGGAAGAAAGTACAGAGGTGCATAAGGGGATGTTTTTATTCTTTTGCAAGTCCAAGAAAAAGACCATCAGGGCCAATTTAGAATCACCAGTTGACCTAAAATGTAAGTCTTTTCACTGCCGGAGGAAGCCAGAGTACTCGAGGAAACCCACACAGAGACAGGGAGAAAAGGCAAACCTCACATAAAAACCTGGCTGGGGTTTGAGCTGGGAACCCTCTTGTTGAAAGGCAGCACTGTTAACCACTCCAGCACTACTTGAATTAGAATAAGCCAATTCGATTAAGTGTCATGATGTCACTTTCTTCAGGTGTTACAATTGGGCAACCAAGAAAATGAGAGCTAGCAGGGATGGGATGGACATATCTCTGTGTTAATGTGAAAGTGGTGAAGCCAGTTCACCATCTTAGCATAAAGACTGGAGACAGATGGAAACGGCTTCCTCTGTCTAAAGATAACTAGGAGAGAAATGGTTTTGGCTTTTTTTTTTTCTTGAAAGTCAATAGATTGCTGGCGGTTTCTCACAGAGAGAGTTGATTCTTTATCTTACAGTATAAAGCTCCTTGACATATCTATTGCTGTTTACTGGTGTAAAACTGAAACGAACTGACAATTTGCAAAACAGTCATTCAACACAAAAACAAATTTCAGACACTTTTCACACGATGGCACTTGTATGAGAGCATGGGGCTGCAGAAAATCATGACCAGTGCTTTCCACATCAGTGTTTCTACTCTGTATTTATTTCTGATCAAATATTCAGATTTTCCATGGTCACAAAAAGGTTTGAATTGACCTGTTTTGACATCTAACAGCACCAAGAACTCCCTGAATGTCATTCTTTTAGCTTGAGTTGGAGGAAATTTGAGCCAAAGTATACAAATGAGCATATTTTAAGATTTCTTGACGCATGCTCAATCATCCAGGTAAGGAAATCCTTAGGTCCAGATGAACAGATTCAAGTTTTTAGGATTTTAACATTTTGTACTACAAATTTTGCAATATTTTTGTACATTGCGGCTGTTCCAGGTCAAACGTGACTCGTTTTTCTTCAGATGCATTTTAGATTAGATCAAATTTATTTTGGGGGGGAATCTTGAAATTGTAAAAGTGTACGTGACTGTTTTTGTGTAATTTTTTTTTGTATGCAACACTGGTGATATAGTCCAAGGGGGGCCTTGAGGTTGTCACAAGAATTGTCTTTGTTCCCAACACATTTGCTCAGGTTCCTTGCAGACAGGAACCAGATGGTCTTTGAAAGGTTTATGGGGAGTATCGACAAGCAAAGAGAGTCCTCCACGTACCACCGCTGCCCTCTGGAACCCATTATTACTTTCAGCTTGTGCTATGCATGAATGGTTCTTTACTGTGTTGAGGAAAGTGTGTTGCACGCATGCCATCCAGGGTGCGTTCAAACATGCCATGACCGTGGTGCTCTGTGACGTGCATTTGCGCAACCAATAGAAACAAAGAATGATGGAAGTGGGGGCATATAGTAAAGATATACAATGACCAGGAGCAAAAAAAAATCACATAGTAGAGAGAGAGAGTACAGCAGCAATTCGCTGAGAGCAGCATTCAGAACAGTGCATATCACTTTCTGTGTGAACAGGCTATAAGAGTGGGCATATACAGAAAAGCAACAAAGGTCATTTAGAGGTCATAGGTTGTGTCTTTGCAGAGGCACGAGATCCACAGCTGTAAGCACAAGTACCTGCAATGTAGCTAAACCATCTATAAACAAATTAGAATCGATTTATTCTCAGTTAACTGAGATGAAACTTACTGAGAGCACACTGAGATTAAAACTGAGATCAAAAGAGGGGTCAGGGGGCTCAAAGGCACTTGCACCTGCCGTTTCAGTGAGTGTGGGAATCACACTCACTGCAAGGTTTCCTACATAATCTTTGAATGTGCAGACTGGTTTGCATTAAGCAAACTTTTAGATTTTGTGTCCTAAGCTTTAACAAATGTTGAATTATTACTGAGATGGTAGTCGTGAGGAGTTTTTAGGATATAGCAGTGAGGACAGTATTGTAACAGCTGTACGACACAACACTTTCACTTTCAATAACACATGTATCATTATGTATCATTATGGATGTTATATTTTCAAGTCTCAGGTAAAACAGGGTGTGATATTGGGTGATAGTCAAGTTTTTTTTTCCAGAAAAGATTGTTATAAAACCTAGAAAATACACTCTCCCTATTCTCTGAAACAATGATTGAGGATTACTTGTTTATTTATCACTATTAGATAGGCGATTTATAGATTATAAATATAACTGTAGTTCAAAATGTATTTAGACACTATCTTACTATCTTACTTATTTGTACTGTGAGGACATTAATTATGAACTGTATTTAAAGGTTAGAAAAATCCTTGAAATGCCCCTGCTCGGCGCAAGATTTGAGTTACACTCCTCTGAGTATTTATGGCATTAACGCGTGCCCATTTGCACCATTACTGCTGCGAGTAACTCTTTCTGCAGATTCTGGCCAATTATGAGAAGAAAAGCATGAAAGTGTGACAGCTACGGTTTCTGTACCTGTCTTTATTGAAAAATAATTATTAATAGCACTCATTACTTTCAAATTTCATGATCGAGTGTGGCCATTATTTTCAAATCCTGACAGACTGTGGCAAGCTGGATAATTAATGGGAACGCATCGATGATCACACATACTGTCACCTGTGATGAACGTGTCTAAATCATACAACACAAGATGTATGATTACAACAGCTAAGCCTACCTTTTCATAAATATATATGCTAACCCAGCGAGGTAGCGCAGCATGCCTCGCAGTCTTTGTGCTTCATTTGAAAAGAAGCGTGAAATCGATTTCTGGTCACAGCGAATATCTACATGTCATCTTTTAAAATCGTGTCGAGAACAATCAAAAACCAATCGATGCTGATGAAGCCAACAGGGACATGGAGAGGTGCATTTGCTTGTGAAAATGATCACAGCGAGGGGTTTTGTTTAAACATGAATGAGACACTGACAGCAGGGATAATAGAAGAGGCCCAGTAATCACAACAGAATACAGTAACAGCGTTGTGAAATTGAAATCTCCCACTAGAGGTGTCATATTGGATCTAATAAAAAGCCACGTATATTGGTTGCCGGGGTTGTTAATAATAACAATATGGCAGGGGCTCATTGGAGTGTTTTTTGGGGGGTTTTTTTTAGATTGGTTGCCTGTGCGAATTCCCCACAGAGATCCTGAATGGCTGTGGGTTGTTCAGTTAACTATTTCTGTCAGTCAGACAATAACAGCAGACTTTCTGCTCTCAGCTGATGAAACTGCACCGTTCACTCCTCTGACTTTCATGAGCTTATCTCCTTGCTTCCCCCATTGTCCTAACTCATGTGGCATTTTTAGTTTTTAGTTATTTGTATTTCCCGTGAGAAGTCACTCATCTCAGTGTTTATGCTTCCTGTTTTATTTTGACAGTCCGTCGTCTCGTGTGCGTTGTGTTCAGTTTTGCCTCCCTTGCCTCATTAGTCATTAGTGTGTTTTTACTCCATGTGTCTCCACTTCTCCTAATCACCCTCTTGTTTGTATATTATCTCAATCTAATCTAATTCCAAAGATTATGACAGGGTAAGACTGACTTTATTAATAGCTATACGCCAATGAGTTATTTAATTGCTTTGGTTCATTTGTATGTTTGTTAGCAGAGTCATTTACATAGCTTGCATACATGAACGTTACCAGTGGTGGAGTAATTTTTGAGTCAGTTCATGTCTGGATGCAGGAATTTATAAAAAAAAAATTTATGCTGCTGAGAGACGGGGGGAATATTGGAAAATTATGTGCCAAATTCCATGTATCCAAACATTTACACCACTTCACAGGGTACAGATTACAAAAATATTGAGTTTTTAAGAAAATATCACAATCTGGATTCAGATATCCATCTGTCCAGGAAAATATTTAGCTTTGGCAGAGGTATATAGTCTCACACTGCTCTTTTTTAACAGCACTATGGGAATTATTTTAATACAGCCATCTCAAGAAATATGTCCTTGTTAACAAATGAGAGGTTTCTCCCTAGTGAAATGCTGGAATGCTTTTAAGCTTTTAATTTGAAATAAATAAATGAAATGATTGGTTTTAGAGCCAACCAACATTAGCTATCTGTTGATCTATTAGTATAAGAATTCGTAACAGCCAGTAAATGAAAATTTAGAAAGTAAAGAATAGATAGGAGAAACACCCTTCATCCATGTTATACGTGGTGATGTTGCATGGTTTGTCCACAAGAGGGCACTTCCCTGTTGGCAAGAGAAGTGTTTGGAACACCACAGGCAGCTGATGTGAGCAGACTTTGGCAAACAAGTAAATAAATAACTACAGATAACAAATGTTAGGGAAGTCTTTCCATGATTTGTGTCTCAAAATAAACAATATCGCCAATTATATCAAAATATCAGATTTTTAAATCACTAAATATCAGTTTCAGTCTTCGAAATATTAGTCTTGGTCATGCTCTATTTGGTTTTTAACGATGATGGGTTAAAGCCAAATTTGATACACTGTGTTTTGGGCACATCTGTCCCTTCACCCTGCATGAACTTTTTGGGAAACCTTTTTAACAAACATGTTGAACCTATTATGAAACTGTTGACCTTGCACACTTCTAGCTGATACAGAGTGAAGATGACATTCATTGGGACTCATCTTTTTTCTTTTTTTTTGCTATTCTACTGTCTCTCTTGTCATCTTTACATTGGCTATTCACAATCTAGTTTCCTTTGTCTGCTGATTTGTGCTGTGCAGAACAGGAAAAGGCTTTATCTGAGGGGTTTGATGCTAAAAAAAAAAAAAAGAGAAACTGATGTTAACAGTAAATGTAAATCTATAAACCTCTGATCTATCTAAAAGGAAGCTGCAGTGTGGTGATGGAGGAAATGTTGCAACAAAGGCTTCGGTCCTTCCCTGAGATGAAAGTTGGCATTTTGTGGAAAGAAACGGGGGAAAAATACAATGACTGCTTTCTGGTACGCCAGCTTCCTCTTCATCAGCTGTAAACAAGGCAGCTGTGACACTGCTGACACCCACTGTTACATGCCTCCACTGTGCCAGAAAGCCTGAATAGTAAGGACTAAACAGAGCAGGGGTACTGTTGTATCCAAGTAAACCTGAATATTACCATTTTAATTTGATGCAAGGGGCCCCACTATATATCCCCACAGCACCTAATAAAAGCACCAAAATCGTACCTGATATATTAATTTATTTAAAACAAGTATAATGTTAGGTTGTATGCATGTTGAATATTTTTGCAGAAAGCACTGTTTATCCATTATTGTGCTGATATCTGGAAAATGACCTAAAATGTTAGCAAAACTTTCATGCCAGTATAATATAAACTGGCACAATTTATTGTTTATGGAGGTAACTGGCTTTTTGGTGTTGTATTGTTATAGCATGGTATCTTTTTATGTAATCGTCTAAAGACATCACCAATACTTCAAATAAAGTAGAACTATAATTGTCATTTCCAGCCTTACAATTTTTGGACTCTACTAGAGTAGCTTTGCATGATTCACAGTTCAAAATAAGCCTTTTTTTGTCCTTCACTGGACGTTTTGTGTAGCCCCTCAATCCATCCTCTTTCTGAAAAAAGTAATAAATAAACCTTTACTTTTATACTTTTCAGTTTACTCAGAAATGTTCCTTCATGTTTAGAGTGAAGAATCTTTTTTTTTCAGTGCAGGTTACACTTAAACTTTTTAATGTGAGTTTCCACTGTGGGTATATGTATGTACTGTGGGTATGCAATAATACACAGTATTTCAGCACTCATACAATAATTAAAGCATCCAGGGCTTTAAATTATGGTGTGAACTAAAACTACATCTTTGCTGAATTGTTACTTATAATTCATCATTGCAACAGTGTGTAAGAAAAAGCACAATAGGTCCCGTCTGTGGATCCCAGGCAGGCTTTTGCGGTGTACAGCTGGTGATAGTGATTTCATCAGTGAGCCTCTTGTTTGTGTGTGACAGTTTGTCCATCATTGAGCTTCCTGTTCTCAGTTTATCTCCCGTGAGAAGAAAACAACTTGACATACTTCTTCTCTCCCTCGTGGTTACACGGTAGGTGTGGGTAGTGAAGTGGTCCTCGCGTTGGCCCACGATGCTTCACTGCACTTCTGCAGAGCCAGGTAACTAGGCAACAGCCCTCGCCGGTTGGTGGAGGTGGGTTTGCAGAGGATGCTGCGGGGAGACTGTGACTTTTGAGATCCTCTCTCATTACGTCACGCCCACAGTGGAAGATGCTCACGAAGTGGAAGACAAGGCAGCTGGGTCAAAAATCTGGGGAATTTATTTATTTATTTTATTTTGTAAAGAAGGAATCTCCTCTCCTTGCAGTTATGTCAGAAATCTACTGACAGGCTGAGGGCCTGTCATTTTCTTGGCTCTCCCAAACTCCCACCACGCACCCACAGTGTCGGGCTGCCTGCCATATGGCGCGGGACACGGTTGAGAAGAGCCGTGCTGTGGGAGTTTCTGCTGAGAACTGGGTCACTAAGATTGCTGGCTTATGACAAACGATAAAACCTGCCTCGACTCACTTTTACCTTCCTAAGCACCACGAGCTTATAGTTGCCATTAATTGCCACCAGATTAGGCAAGATTACATTAAAGTAATCTAATATGGAGATGGAAGTTCCTTTCTAAATAAATAATAGAGTCTTGTTTGATCGCAGATTAGGCGTATACTTTGCTGTCACACAGGGCATCGGGATTGTGTTGTTTTCCTCCACCCATCCATCTGTTTTGTTTATCTCTTTGTTTGTTGGGTTTAATGAAACTTAAGGGCATCATAATTAATGTAGCAGTGTTTACTGATTAGCTCAAGAGGAGGGTGCCACAACTACAGGTCAGAATTTAAATTACTAATGCTATGGATACACCTCCTGGATCATCAGTGTGCTGTATGTTGGGTTTTTCGTTTGTTTTTTTGCTGTTGAAGTTTTATTTATGTTTGTGGGGCTGCTACATGCGTGGGTGTAGTGACATGTTTACCTTTTATTTTTACTCCACAGTGTGGTCTGTGCGTTCCCAGTCTTGTTTGCGTTTCAGGAGTTGTGCGCGTGCAGAGTTCCTGGAATTGTCCGCATGTTTAATTCATGCAGGAGTTCATGTATAAACCAGGCTGTCTCTGTCACATCAGCTCTTCCTCTTCCTCTTCCTCTGGATGCCTGGAGCTGATGGCACGGCAGGAAATGTGGCTGTGCAGGTCAGTTTGATCTCAGACTTTTCCTGCAGTCAAACGGTTTGCGAGGATTTACCGTAGGCCTACCTGCCTGTCACAGATGTCAGTCATGGAGCTCCACCTGATGTCTCCTCTGACATGTTTGTGCTGCTTCAAATCACTTCTACTTCAAAGTTTTTCTAACAAACTTTGCACTCTAATGGTCTCGAGTTATAGCAAGGTTGAACTGTTTGACTTTTCCTTTTTAAGTTTGAAAGACTGCAAAGGGTGCCGAGTCCACATTTTAAAGGAGAGCGCTGTTTGAGACTTTGTGGCCGTGATTATACAAGGTGTCAGAATTAAATATGTGCAAAATCATTGCGTCCGAGAAAGAGCAGATTGCAATTTAGGCTTATAGGATTGGTTTAAAAGAAATATCCACTGTATAAATGTTTTCTTTTGGACTGTTAATCCTTTGTGTAGTAGCTGTTATATTTCTATCTGTATACATTTGCTTGTTAATGTCTTTTATTAGCAAAAATGTGGATTTATTGCAACTTTTACAGAAAAATGTGTGATCGAGTAAAAGCCTTTGTGGTAAAACATTGTATTATGTCTCTAGCTTATGCTTGTCTTGTAAATATTAGCGATATTTTGTATATTTTGTGCATTTTAGTATCTTTTACTTTTTATTTTTTATTAATTCCTTTATTTTTACTAGGGATGCATCGATTCTGCGTAGATGCAAAATAGATATACACAAATGCTGATCCTAAAAATTTTTTGTTTGTGGAAGCTCATATCCACCATACACACAAAAATTGCCACCCATTAGTGAAAATTTCCAGTTATGATCTCAAAATTTTGACTTACTAACAAACTTCTGGAAATAAGGAAGAAAAATAATAAAAAGGATTTTTTTCCCCACTGGGTGAAACAAGCTTCCATAATAATCCCAGCTCAAAGAAATATTCATTATACAAAAGAATCCTTTCAAGTTTTCCTCAGTGTCTTTGGATTTTTTGCTACAGCAAAATTAACGTAATATTGAATGAATTTGTTTTTGGTCATTGGCTAATACTGACAATATTAAGCATTACATTAATGAATCCAAAATATTTACAGAAATTTTTGGACTTCTGTGTGTGCTGTAATAATAATAATAATAATATTAATACAAATTATATTTAACAAACTTCAAACATATTTGAAAGTGCCAGATATGAAAGGTTAGTGCACGTAACTGTGCAGCAGTGAAGTCTGCTGTTAAGTGGTGTTGAGTGAAGTTCGTTTACTCGGCATTAGGGTCCAAAGTTACTTCAGATTGGGATCAGTTGTGTCTCAGGATTTAAATTGGGTTCCAATTAATGGGTCCATTAATTGGAGCTTTAGTGTGTCAATCCAGCTGAATGCTGAAGTATTCCTGGGTGAGATACCGAATCCCAAAACTGCTCTTGAGTTTGTGTGTTAAAAGCTTTACCTTCTTACAAATTTATTAGACTCCCTGTTATAAAAGACATGAAAAGACAAATATTTGAGAAACTTGATTAAACAACAATAATGTTTCTTGTAAGATGGTTTACAGAAGTTAGAAACAAGCAAATTATGCTCATAATAAACTGGAAAATCAATATCTTGATTCCCAGTAAGATCCATAGACACATATATAGCAGCACAGACACTCTTGATAGGCTGTGTCTCTTTAAATTTTATAATTTAAAGAGACATGCAAATATTACACTGGAATCATAATAGCACCTGTTCTGTCCATCTGTCTCTGCACGCGTCCTCTGCAGAAGCTTCATCCTCATAGATGGGAACAGAACCTAAATCCAGAAACAGATGAAGACAAATGAAGTCACGCTGGCCTTTTGTGATTGTTTTCTCTTCGTCAATTTAGAGATTCCACGCTTGACAGCCGGCACACCTTCTACTGTGCAGTCACGATCTGCCATTTCTGCACAGTAATTGTATCATTCTGCAGTAATGCTGGCGAGCTAATCTGAGCTGAAAGCAGCAGGGCGCTGACACAGAAAACAGCCTCAGGAAGTGGAGGTGTTGAGGGATAATTTAAATGTGTTTTAGGGCATTTCGTTTTTTTCTTTTAATAAGCGGCATCATTTCATAAGAGCTCGTCACGTGTGGGTGGTAAAAGAGCGCTAGAAGCAGCGAGGGCTCGTCTTTTACCTGACACCTTTATTACGAGGTGACAGCAGAGGTCAAAGGGCTGAAAAAGATGCCGCTGTTTAGCACGCCCTGTCACCCACAATCCTCTGGGTGACACGCAGCTATGACAGTAAGTGTCAGACAGAAATGGTGTCCTAATGTGACACCCGCTGGAGCTCTGACCCAGGTTCCTGGGTCTTCCCTGGCCTCTCAGTGAGTCAGCACCACCCATCACCGTCTGCTGTCAGCAGAACACCTGACAGGCGAGTTGACTTGTTGTTGCCTGCGGGCTCCTTCTTATTACAGAGTTATAGGAAATGCTGTTATCTGAAAAAGAGCTTCCTTATCCAGGTTTTAGAGTAGTTCACCCCAAACATTTTGGCTTGTGATCTCTCTTCTGAACGCATGAGCCTCTTTTAGCAGTTTTTAGATCATCTATCTGCTCAGTATTATTCCAGCCCTCACTGCCATTTCACCCCTTTGATCCCAGATCATGCCCCGGTGTTGGGGCACAACATCTCTTTACTGCTCCCTGCTGCTGACCCTCGCATGCTTTCTTATCCTGTTTTGCATCTTCCCTTCTGCGCCCAAGAAAATCCCCAGCCAGTACCTTGAGTGCCATCTTCTGCCTGGAATTTGCTGGATGGACTTTTTCAACAAAGCCTCTGCAGTCGAGCTGAACAGAGAAGGTAGATTACTTCTAACATCCTGCTGTGCACTGGACTTTGAGCTCAACCATCAGCAGGACTCTAACAGAAGTGGATCACAGTGGAGTGTTTTACCATAGAGAAACCGGAGTGGTCTCTCATGAGAACTTCAGCTGTTGGTTCGGATCAACCCTCATCTTGCATTCAGGTGTCAGGAAAGAAATCTCCTTCTGATGGATGAAGGGCATTTGCTTTTGGGCTGTTGGAGGATTGGTTTGGTTCACTTGACTTCTGCCATTACTTTGAAGGAGACAGTTATGAATCCTTTCATGCCAGCCGTGTGTCAGAATGTCCTTCGGCCTTAGTGTCTTGGCCTCCAGTGTCTGTAGCTGCTGAATGATGCGCTTCAGCATGTTCAGCAGCTAAACACTAACTTTTTCTACTTACTGTAGAAAGTAGTGTGCAGTCAGTTTAGACACTACAAAAGCCTTCATATTTATCTGCACCTTTAAAGTTGAAAAACTATAATGTAGGTGATCACAGAGGGCTGGAGCCATAAGTAATAAAGTAGGGATGTAATTTTTTATCATTTTGAACAAGAAATTCTATGATGTTCTCCTGAAGAAGAACCTGATAGTCTCTCTAACAACATTACAGAGAATCAGGCTTCCAGGAGTATTATTAGCCTCCAGGTGGGAGCAGGCAGACAGTGATTCGGTGACCATGTAACTCCACTCCTCCCGACATGTTCATGAAGAGCCGAGCCCGGTTTCAAGGCTCCGTCAGAGCCCGACGCTAAGCTCCTCATCTCTGCTTCCTCTGCCACCCATCAAGGATTTATCTTCTTTCAAACAGACCGCGAGTGGCTTGTCAGCACTGCAAAGTCACGCAAGGGCAGCTGCCAGAGGAGAAAGGCTGCAGACTGATTTCAGATTTCAAAGCACAATATTCATGCCAAATAATCAACCTCTCCGCTTACTATGCTAATCTGACATGTGAGACACAGCAGGTAATTTTTTTTATTCTTTTACTAAATTTCCAAATCTTCCTGGATGCCCCCGTCTCTCTCTTCTCCGGTGAGAGAGATTAAACTTGGCTAATTTGCCTCCAAGGACAGGTTGTAAAGGGATGGACCTGAGACACTTCAACCTTCCTGAGGAATAATTACTCTGCCAGAGCTCAGTCTGTGTGGCAGCCAGTTGTTATGCGTCTCACTTGGCTCTTACCTGGATCTTTTTAAAGCAGGTTAAAGATTTTGGTTGGGGCGCTGGGGTTATTACCTCATTCCTGCATCTCCGGAACCTTAAGAAAGTTACAGCGCAAAACATACATACATACTCTGACCTTTTACACATGACCTTACTAAATCTTCAGCGTTGCTGTAAGGTCATGTGACTTTATATGAGCACTTTAGTATAACAGCTCAATTCATTAGCAGCTTCCTGCTTTTTGTTGCATTTGAACGAGTAGTCAGCTTTGACCTGAAATTATCCCGATCTTAAAGTAACCCAGACTTCTGAAACAGATGATGCAAACCACCAGGCTGTCAACCACTAACACTAAAGCTGAAATGTAGCCCCAAACAAAGACAAAGCCTCCAACAGGTTTTCAGATGGCTCTATCTCTGTACGTAGTGATGACAGTTTGAAGCAGCATGTCTTACGTCATCACTCCATAAGACCTGTTGCCACTGTTTTTCAATCCAGTTCTAGTGTAATCTGTTATACATTAGCCTTTTCTCCCTGTTTCCCTTCCTTCCTGAACAGTAGATGGATCCAGATTCATCTGTCAGGTCCTGTGTCAGGTCTTTACTGGACCCTATTTCTTAAGGACATGACTTTCAGGTACTGCTCATTTGCTGTAGATAGTTTTGTACCCATTAGTTGTCAACCCGCCGGGTGGGCGAACTGTGTGTGTGTGTGTGTGTGAGAGATCTTGGTTGATATCAGGTGCCTCATAAGGTTAATCCACAACAACCATCCTTCATGTAACTTATTTAGAGCGCAACAGTGGAAAAGCACTTCCAGAAGAGGCCACATTATTAACCCATTGAAAAACGATGCACATAAATAAAATACATTCGTTGCAAATATAATTTAATATAGAGTTTTGCACATCAGATGCAGGCTATTTTTCAATGAACAGGAAAGTATACAGTATAATGACATGTCATTAGCTGTTATGATGCTCCACATTCTGACTTACAGTATAACACAAATCAAACCAGCGCTCCAGAACAGCAGCTCAGAAGCCAACTGCAGCACAGCGGGGCTTCGGCTGAGAATAATTGAACATAATTGAGGCAGGAAAACGGAGCACGGCGACTGTCTAAAACTTTTAGTAAAATCACTGCATTCCTCCCAGAGGGAAGTGAAGCGTAATAATATGACCACACCTGAGTCCCCGAAGACACATGAGCCATAATGGCGTAATAGGGTGGAGGTCGCTGCTGTGGTTTTCATGATTTGTTACCAGAAACCTGCATGAACCCCACAGACAAGGGCGTTCCCGCCTTTTTGCAGAGTGTAGATATGCTGCAAAACATTCCGGTTGATTAGGTTGTTTGGGGGAAATGGCTTTAAAATCTAAATTTTTAAACTATTTTTTGCAAAATGAGAGTGAGTGAAAGGATTTCATTCTATTTGGGAAAATGAAATTGCCCTCAGAGTTGTCTTCAGTTCAGCTGGTATCTTTTTACAAGATTTTTGATCTTCCTCTGATGAGCCTCCTCCTATAAGTGAGTCATAACCGATTTTTTTTAATGCTATACTATTATTCCTGATCTTATAGACACGTCTGTGTTTTCAACCTAAATAGTCACATAAATGTGAGTTCTTGCCTTTTGTTGCACAGTGTATCAGGGTTATTGTAGCTAAAACAAAACATGGAGCCCGATGATAGTAATGGTAATCATCTCAACCAAAGGAATGTGATATCCTTTAAGGTTATAAAGTCATAGAATATATATATTCATTTATGTTATTGTTATTTTTTTATGAAGGAGGTACATCACAAAAGCTGTCGCCTCATCCACAGACTGACTGAGCGGCTACGTCCATCTTTTACACTGTCTATATGAGGGATGCAATCTCCTGAAAGTCTGCATTGTTGCAATAATTTGTTGATTCTTGGCTCATCCACTCCAGGCAAGTGGCACTAAACAAGACAAAATGATGTAATTTGCATCTTTAACAAACAAAAACACACAAAAAAAAGTTTCGAAAGAAAGAAATTTCGAGTTTGAGCTCAAAAAATGTGAGTTTTTCTCATAAATTTACAATTTTTTTTCTGTATTTTATCTGTACTTACACTATGCTGTCCAGTACTGTTAAGTGCTAAATATAATAGAAGTCTCCTTGATCTGATGGTTTATTTTATCTTTGCCACAGAGCTCAGATTTAAATTTAAAAAATGCAAATGACATGTTAATAAACTTGCTTTTGTTTGGCTCTATGATTAATGAATCCGTGCACTGTAACGGTGATTGTTTTGTGTGCAGAATTCATAATCGGTAATCAAAATGTCATTAATAAAAGCTAAATTATTTATCAGATGGAGCAGCTGATTGTCTTTGAGATAAGTCGCTAAGCACTTTTTCATTGTCCCAGTCTGCTCATTAGTATGCTGCAAGTGGTGCACTTTTCATTCTTTGCAGCTTGAGTGCTGCGCATGCTGAGATTGTATCTTGTTCAGCTTCATTTTAGATTTCAGTCACTACGGCCCTTGTTAACATGGATAGATTTTGTTTGTGTGCACCGCTGAGCCCGTGTTTCCTGCATGTGTGTGTGTGACAGACATGATCAGACCTGCTGCCAGCCGTGACTCCTCTCCAGGTGCTGATGTCTCTTCGTGTTATACAGCAGTTTGAATCAGTGTAACTGATATAATAATTGCAGAAAACAGCCAGCTCTTATTCGTGCACGTAGACATGCTTTGTCTCTTTGCTTTGATAACCTGGAGAAGAAAAGGGAGACGACTCAAATTCAGAGGACCTCTTTAATCTGATCTAATTCTCCTGTGTCTGGTGTCTACACTGCACATGTGAACCTGGCTTTTTGTTCAGCGTGGACCCGTCTGTCACTGTCCACTAACTCCAGGTTTAGTGGTTTTGAAGAGCAGTTCTGCAACCTGTTATTTCCAGTGGTTTCCACTTTTACACAACTGCAGTGTAAAAGTGTAAGCAGCTCAGGCACACATGTAGACTTTACCTGAACAGGCCCCGCAGGTGTATTATGATATATAATAACAGCCCCACAACCATACATGAGGTCTCATTTTAGCATTTTAAGGCTGTGCAAATAATCAAAACTTAAATTCAGTTACAAAATTAGCTGTTAGCACTTGTAAATAATCTCAAGACTTTTGACTCTTAATTTGAAAGTCCAGTTGTCGCTAATCAGCTAGCCCTGGGACTTCCCATCTTTTGTTTTCCCTGACTGACAGGTTGTTGTTGCGTTGTTGTCGATACCATTCAGCTGCTTTCCCAGATTCCCACAGTTGGGCATACTGCAACTCATTGTCTTGGACTGGAGCTGGCTACACAAGTCTGTTCTGCTCTGGAGATCTGCTGCAAGCTGAAGGGTTACTCTAACAAGACCCCACAGCAAGAACAGAACCGATTCAAGCTCACTCAGGCTGCAGCAGAATGAAAACTGCTGACACTTCCTGCAGGCCGAGACGGGGAAGTGGGAGTTCATCCACAGGAGGAAGACTTAATGAAGAAGCCGCTGATTTTATTCTTCCCTTACCAAGTCGTCACAATTTATTTGGGCAAATAAAACATTCGCAGACAAGAAATTTAAAAAGAACGTTATTGAACTAATAACTCTGTTTCATAGCAACTGTGCGTGAATGTGTTGAATAGAAACAAGGGACTCTGGAGGAACAGTTTACTTAGTGTGTGTGAATTTACTGAATTTACTGAAAGACAGCTGATATGTGCCTGCCCCACCTCCCGAAATAAAAGTTTAATAGCTCTGCAGGATTATTAAAGCTGCTTGATTGTTGTAAAAGAGGTGCAGTTCCCATTAAGGATAGGTAACAAAGTCCAGTATTAAATGCATCTGGGGCTAAATTATTGAAGACCTGAGTCTTGATGAAAACCCTTTTTCGATCCTCATCTCCATCACCCATCACAAAAGGCATAATAAAAACATGCATATCTATAAATGCATTCATTTGTTTAAAATGTCAGAAAAGCAGTGGTTGGAAATATTGCTGTTGTTGTTGCAATTATGTTCGTTTATATATATATATATATATATATATATATATATATATATATATATATATATATTAAAAAAGCAAAAAATACTAATAAGAATACTGTTAAAGTACCACACTAATAGTGCCATTAAAATCTTGATGATACTTGTTTCTAGTTTTCATACAGGGTATTTTAATTATGTTTTGCTAAAACTTGACTTTGGCAACCTTTAACATTCCCAAATCCAAAACACCAAATAGCTCCCAAAACCACGAGACACAGCAGCTCTTCCTTCACTGGTTTGTAAAAGTGTGTGTGTCTGTGTGTGTGTGAATGGCTGACTGATAAATGCGTTGTAAATTGCGGTGTAAAATCACTAAGGTTAAAGAAGTGCAGAACACTTACAATTTAAAATGTTCAAACTCCTGATTCGGTGTTAGCTGTTTGAAACAAATCGATTAACCTCTGCTTTGGAGTTTTTGAAACATGCTGGTGAACTTTGCTGTACACTCTTCTTTTTTTTGCATATTTTATTCCCAGATATCTCCTGCCCACCTGCTAACTTGATATGCTGAATGCTGAAGTGCTCTAGCATTTGCAGATGCAAAACACTGACTGGAATGTGGCAAGATATCCTGTAATATTAGGTAACTTTATGTGGGTGAGCACGTATTAATGTTTTTGTGTGGAGTGTCAAATTATTTTGTTGGTTTTAATTTTTTGTTCGGTAATTGAACGTTTTCGTAGAAGATATTTTGACATGTCACTGAAGAAAAAGCAGCTGAATTAATCAGTGTCACATTATTTCTTTCAAAGTTTCTTACTAACAAGAGCACAGTTTGTGTTCTTCTGTGTTTTTCCTGATATAATAAGTTAAAAGGTCTGCTGTGCTCGTTTAGTCAATAAAATGTCAAAATGCTCACAATGGCCAATTATGTGCTTCCAGAATCCCAAGGTGACATCTTCACATTGTTTGTTTTTATCACAAGGAACAAATCAAAAACCAAAGAGATTACTTTTGCGAGGTCAAAGAGAGAAAAGCAATAAACCTTCACTTTTGAGAAACTACAATAACAGAAAATGTCTGGAACTGTCTCGACCGTTAGTCTCTTTTCGAAGCCCAACAACATTTTTTAATGTTGGGCTCTTGTAGAGGAACTGCAGTTCATAATTATCCTCACTGATCTTGAACTGGGCATTGGAACAGAGGCATTGAAGCTCAACACCCCCTCCCTATTAGGAAGCTTTCTTCTGATTGGCTGCCTCTTGCAGGTGGGTAGGGATTATTTGATTATAGCTACAGGGCTGAGATGACCATATTAGCAATATCAGATCTCACTGACATCATAAAGAGCCAATAACAAAAAGAACTGTCCAAAACAGAGCACTGGGAGGAGGCTGAAACCTAAGCTTTTGGCTCACAGGGATCACTTGAACATATAGTGAGTTCTTTATTTGAAACTTAAATGTTTAATATCAACATCCACCATCGTAACAGGATATATTTGACAGAACATTAAACATTAACAAATGATGCAAGATAATCAACCAACCTCTTCAGCACTCGACAGCAGCAAGGAGCTGATCGCTGTTGGTTATTCATATATTATTTGCTCATCATATCAGATGCTGTTGCTACAGATGCTCTCAGACCGCAAACACCAGAGGGAAACGCAGGTAAACAAATCGCAGCTCTCACAAAGTATGCAATACTCTCCCCTGTCTGCTTTTGTGTTCCCGGCTCGCTGTATGAGGGGCATGGACATATGGTCACCATCTGGGCCTACACCCAGGGATGTCAGAACATTGTGACCGGGTGATATTTGAGGGCGTGCAGGTTGTGTGAACCCCCTCAGAAGGGCGAGTGTAAGAAGAGTGATGGCTGACTGAGCGAAGACTGGCAGTGTGACTGACATGCAGAAAACTATGAAAGTTTGCACTTTCATATCCAAGAATCTTCCAGGTTTCATTGCACAGATGTCACTACTTTACCATTCCTGGAAGAATGAGAGTGCAGGGGCATGACATATTCCTGCATCACCCCAAAGAACTTGTCACACATGAGCAACAGTCATGCAGTTCTGTGAAAAAAATACTGAACTACACCCTTATTGCTTCAATAGGAATTTAGAGGGTAAGCAGAAGTCAGGTACCGCTTATCAAATACAATTGATTAATTTACCATCAGCAAGTGCAACCACCTCTACATCAGCAGAGGTTTTAGCAGCTTCCTTGTCTTAGTCTAGATGGTCTGGGATGTTCACTTCTTCACAGAAGTGGATTAAGTTGCTGGGAACTTTGCTGAGATGTCCACTTCTGTGAAGAAGATGTCCCAGCAAATTCACCCCGAGGTCAAGCCGTGGAATCCTCTGAGACATTGTAAAACATCCAAGAGCTACATATCAGACTTCTCAGGTCTCAGTTAGCATGTAAATTGCTAAAGCTCACGACAGTAGAGTTAGAACCAGTCTGAACAAGTATGGCTTGTTTGGAAAGGTTGCAAGGAGAAAGCCTCTGCTCTCTAGAAAGAGAATGGCAGGAAGACTTAGGTTTGCAAAGTATCTGAACAAACCACAAGACCTATGGAACATTGTCCTTTGGATACATCAGACCAAACTGAAGAAGTTTGGCCATAATGCACAGTGCCATGTTTAGAGAAAACCAAACACAGTGCATCAGCACAGCTGACTTATACCGACTGTCAGTACAGTAGTATAAGGGCTGTTTTGCAGCCAGGGGACCTGGAAACTCTGCAGTCACAAAATGAGCTCCTCTGTATACAATATTATTGTATACATCTGACACCCGAGGCTAGGCCAAACTTAGCCATGCAACATTACAATAATCCCATATTGGCAAATCTACAACAGAATGGCTAAAGGTTTTGCAATGGCCCACTCAAATCCAGACCTCAACCTGATTGTAATGCTGTGGTGGGACCTTATGAGAACTGTGCATAAACAAATGGGTGCAAACCTCAATGAACCTGAATACTGTAAAGAAATGTAGGCCAAATTTCTCTATCTGATATGAGAGATTGACAGTGTCACACAGAAAATCATTATTTTAAGTTATTGCTGCTAAAGGTTATTCTACAAGCTATTTTGCACAGAGTCCTTTTTCACATTACTGCAGATATGAACTCAGTGTCAGCAGAATCATGACAGGACATGGTCCCAAAATGCCTTTTTGGGCAAGAGGAGTCTACGTCAGACTCCTGCTCGAATCTGGAAACACAGACAGGACACGACACCCATCCTATGAATTTACTGGGAAATTACAAGTGAACTGGTTTAATAACTGTACTAACTGCCTTGTGCATTTGGATTATCAAATGCCGCTTGTTGGATAATATCTAGTGAGATGGGTGTGTAGTTCAAGTGTGAAAACAGCTTTGCACGCTTGTTCAGGACCACTTAAAGCACAATAGGAACTCTTTAGCATAATTTCTCAAAGTGCAGGGTTAAAGTTTTGAAAGAGGAATATTTAACCCAAGCCACAATCTTTACATAAACTCCCAAATGGGGTACTAACAGCACTCTCCTGCATAAGAAACATATCACTGCCACTCCTGCAGCTTCTTAATGACCAGCAAACCAACTCAGGAAACTAAACTGAATTCAAAACCAGAACAAAATAAATAAAAAATGAAAAAAAACAAAACAAAACCTTTAAGACACCAGTGACTGCTGATAAACTGGCACTATTTGACACCCTTGGAAGACAGCGACTTGCAAATGCTCCATTATCGTTGTGTTTATTGAGGCTTTTATGGTGTAAACCACTACAAGCAATACTCCCAAAGCAGGGAGGTGAA
>VUQG01045608.1:38214-62210 GCA_015106755.1 Etia nguti
ATATGCTAAAATCTGAGAAGGGCTGGAGAATAAGATTATAATTCTTTCTGGGTTTTCTTTTTTTTTTCTTTTTTTTTTTTACACTTTGATAGTTTCATTCAGTGTTCACATAAAAAAACAAATATTACTCAGAGCCGTTTGAGAAATATAGGTGATGACTGTACGTCAGATCAGCTGCAGCCACAGTCGGCACCCAAAGTGCCTCCAAAACTTCACCAGCTGATTCTACTCTTATAAACACTTGAATCTAAGTGCGTATAGTAGTTGAAATGTGAGCTTCACTAAGCGATGAGACTGAAAACGCAAAGTGCTCATTTAGTCAGAGTGTGCTGCTTGAGGTACTCGTGACACAAGGCATATGATGCCGAGTTTGATGGTTTTACCAGAGACGTGATTTAAAATAAAAATCACATTGTCATTGCATTGCAGTGAAAGTCCTTCAGGCCAGGAAAAGAGGCTGAGTCCTCAGCAGGAGATCACTGTGAAGCTGAAAGATAAAAACATGACTTCCTGGCCTTCTGCCTTTTTCCTGCACTCACATCTTCCCCTCTTCAATCTCCACACATCAATCACTTTTACATTTCCCCCTTCTTTTTTTCTTTTCTTTTTTTTCCTCCTGCCATTCATGTCTGCCTTTCGCCGTATCATTCGGCTTCATTGTAGTTCACCCCCATTGTTCTTTCACACTCTCTTGATCATCTCTGTCGCACTTTCGCTCTTTCATTGTGGGATCAGAGCTTTGCAGCACCGCCGGGATGTGTGAAATCACTGAAGGTCGTTCCCCGAGGCTGAAGCCAGTCACAGTTGTGTAACCTCAGCCACTTCCCAACCTTCCATGACTGGCTGCGACGCCCCGCAGCCCAGCGACCTGCGAGCACGCTGCGTGGTCGCATCAGCAACGTCGCCAGCCTTAACATCAAGACCAAGTCATATCGCCCCCAAATATAGAGCTGCCAGTCCAAATCTGCATGTATTTTTTGACTTGAATCATGGCTATTGTCTCTGTTCAAAGTGGATTTCAGTGCCTTCCTTTTTTAAAAAATATATATATAACTAGAAGAAAAAGAGGTTGATGCTCCTCATTGAAAAACACTTTTTTTTTTTGCTTCCATGTAGCTCAAAGTGACCATGTGTGGCAGAGATGATGAGGCTGGTCATCAGTAGTTCATTATTACAAACATTATTATCTGTAACAGCTTTCAGGAGTTTGCAGCTTTTCTATTTTCTTCCTATCTTTTGAATATAAAAAAATAAATAAATTACTCTGAATCCCATTTACCAGCAGCCCTGTTCACAAAACGCCGACATAATTCACGCAGAAATTACACTTGACACTGTTACCAGTTCTTTATGTAAAATGTGTCAGCTCGTGTGTTTTATTGTTTTCATTTCACAAAGCCACAAAAATAATGAAATTCTCATTCTTCTCTTTCTGGATGCAATTTTTGCTCCTTATTCCTTTCAAAAGCAATTTAAAAATGCTAAATATTCATTGTTTGAATCTGCTGTTCGCAAACAGAAACCTATACCCACTGTTCTTACATCCAAATCATTCACGTTGTTGCACACTGCGATGATGCCTTTGCTGGGAAATTACCCACCCACAGATGTGTTTTCAGTACTTTGACTGGTTAAACCTCTTTGTTACTGTAGGAGGGGCGATGCTGGTCGATTATATAATGTCAACAAGCTTTGTGAGTAAATAACAATGAGTAATAGTGTAAATTCTCCCACTTTAATCAGCGCTGCTAAACTAACAGGCAAATGAGGAACCACGATCACCATCAGTACATACAGAAGCTTCTTGCTGGTGTAAGTCTACAAGTTATAAGACTGAAGCCAGTGGAGAAGCTCCTTAAACATTATTTTCAGTGACCAGCAGGGGGCATAATCTCTGGCTAGAAAATAAGTGGCTGTATAGATGTCCTATGGAATTTATTTTTACATTTTTATCCGCTAAATCGAACAATGAGATCAATTTTCTGTTGGGAAGGCCAATAACTCTTATTTTGAAAGTTTAGCTGCTGCTGTCCAGGTACCCATGGTTCTTCCCGTCTTGTTTTTCTCTACAGGTCACTCACTGTTGTTTTTGTCCTCTGTGTCATTCAGCTGTTTCAAGTCTTTCATCCTTTGATCAAAGAAACTTCAGCTTTACTGTCATGTTCTGCAGGGTGATGATAGTAGTCCTCATCCTGCCGTAGACCCCACACATAGATGTGAATGCACACGCATGCACGCCTCGTTTCACTCCTGCCACAGTTACTTCAAAATCGTATCCTGTCCACTCGGCTGTCCTCCATGTAAATATGGGCCTTCTACTCAATATACCCACAAGAGCACTTTAGCCATGGAAACCAATACCATGAAGCTCCAAGTGCACAGTTTTTGTACTGATTTTAATGCCAGAGGAGGTTTGGAGCTCTGCAGTTACTGAGTCAGCAGAGTGTTGGCGACTTTTACCCACTATGCATCTCTGCACTTGGTAACCGCAGCCAGTTCTGTGATTCTTAAATGCTTCCTCTTTGCAATACAACTTGTAGTTGATCGTGGAATATCCAGGAAGGCAGACATTTCACAATCTGACTTATTACAACGTTGGGTCTTGTTGTTAAAGGATTATGATGATCATGATCATGATCATGATGGGTACAGTTATGGATGATGGTGGACTTTGTAAAAAAAAAAAAAAATTGCCAAAGAAATCTGATAACCCAGCTTTAAGTGTTGGTGAATGAAACCACAGGGTACTTCAGGGAGGAGAGGAAACCTTCCTGTTTCTTCTGCTCCTCTCAGCCACTGCAGCCCTATTGCATTCATTTTTTTCTTTCACTTTTTTTTTTTAACAGTAATTGACAAGCTGACTATATATAGGAGCCCGGTGGTGTTGTGAGACACCTCTAGAATCTAATTTGTTTTCCGCGCTGCTACAAACCGATTAAGAAAACAGCATTTTGAATAAAATCAATTAAATCAAAGTCCACATATTCGATGTTCTGGAGCTCGAATGCCTTTAAGCAGCTCAGTTTGTTTACATGATAAACATAATAATCATTCTCAAAAGTGAAGGTCGTTATCATACAGCTTCCAAAATTACTAACAAATTCTAAGCAGCAAATGTGTGAAATTAGGAGTTTATGGGCACTATAGTCGTTTAGACCTCAACGACTATTTAGAAGGATTTTTAAAAGGGACATTTAATTTTCCTACTAAGCTCTTTTTAATATCGTAATAACAAGAAAAATAGGTTTTCAGCCTGAATTTATGTCGCTTTATTTAATAAATTGTGCATTTTGTGTTCTGTGTATATCCATCCGTCAATTTTCCTAACAGTTTATCTAATAAGGGTTGGGAAGGGGGGCAGTCTGAAGCCTTTTACATGGCTCCCAGGTCTTTTTTGCAGTTATATTAAATGGGGCCTTCTTGATTTAAGCATTTATGAGACGTTACTAAGCTATAAATAGAGGTTTGTAAAAATGAGGGCCTTAACAGATGCTGTGGAAAGGGGTTAAATCACATCTCCTGGTTGTTTAAAACAAACTCCATCTGCTGAGGAAACATTGTAGTGTAGCTGAAAAGTGTGAGAAAACATTTTACATGGTATTTATGTTGTTGTTTATTTATTTTTACACCTTTTTGGTTCAAGAAAGTGCTCGTATGTGTAGCATGTTTGCATGATGAAATAATTAAAATAAGCTCATTCATGCTCTGGATTTGTTCTTTTACAGCTTCAGAAATTAAAGGCGGAAAGAAATGTGGGTTTCATCCCAGATCCGTATTTGGGAGCAGGACTAACCAACATCTTCTTTTCCAGTAGTTTCAAATACTGACTCTGTGTCAGGTGGAAGTAGCTTCCTTTGCCGCTGTGCTAAAAATAGCTCTGTGATGCACTGGTTAGCACATTTTCCTTAAATTTTCCTTAAATGGTTCTTTTAGAGGGAGACACAAAACTCAAGGCGTCAGCCAAAAGTGCTTTTCGTAGCATACCACGGTCTGCATTTCCAGGTTTGCCAAACACGAGACTGTTGTTCATTTCCTGTACTTCACTTTCACTTGCTTGTCAGCTTTAGGCCCCTTGTGTTAAAATCAAAGCCCATAGACCATCACAAATTTGTCTTATGATCAAATATCAGTTAAGATACATAATCAGTTTTGGCCTGGCTAGTTTTATCTGTCTGCACAGCAGCACGCTAAACTTAAACACTCCACTGCTGCTCCAGGCTAACAAACTAGCTAGCACAGAAGGGCACAAAAGAAGAGCAGTTGATGCTGATGGCAGAGCACTGCAGGTGTAGCCTCGTGAGACAATTTGTGCTTCATAACTTGTGTCATCATTTATTTTAAAATGTAAGCACCAGCAAAGACAGAGAGAGGGCATCAGTAACCCACTGAACTGAAGAGATGCAGCTATTAGCGTAAAATAGTTTTCTCTTTTTTAAATTTTGCTTTCATCTGCAGCCAGTTTCATTGCAGAAGGCTGGACTATGTGGGACAGGTGAATTACACAGTCAAAGATCTTTTACTTTTTTGACTGAATATAAGAAAAAAAAAAGTCAACTAAACACTTGTGGCTTGTTTGGGGATTTTACTGAACATGAAAAGGCTGTTTGAGACAGATTTTCAATTAAAGTATGTCAGTAGATTTTTTTTAATGTCTGGCAGTTGATGTGATTCCCATTTCCCAGTGTGACCCTTTGACTCCCCTGGTTTAGGCGCCAAAAGTACTTCATTAGATTTAGACGGGGGTGGGAATGAATGGTTTGTATTAAAATACGCCCCCTTCATAACATAAATCATCCACAATGACAGTCGAGGTGCCACGGGGTCAGACACCTTAAACGTATCAGCGAGACGCTAGTAGCTTTGACAGCGTGGCGGCATTTGATGTCCTGATGAGAACAGGCTGCCACAACTGATGCTTTCTTATAGATTCAGTGAAAGTCAAAGATTATCATTTTTTGAAGTCCCTTGAAAGCCTCTCTGTTCTTTTGCTGTGTTGTAGGATCATCCATGTAGCACCCCCTTTAGAATCAGAAGAGGTGTAAGATCCTGCTGAAGGGTGCTTTCATACAACCACAAGGGTGGGTCACGCCTGAGCTTTCTGTTCGGGGAATGAGCTGGGTTAGCCAGAGGCCGGTCTGAGTGATTCTGCTGCCTGACAGCGCCTGTTGCTGCTCTCAGTGGAGTGGCATTTTAGAAGAATTATGCGATCAATAATGCTGCGATTTGAGTTTTGTTTGGATTACACTGACTGATGCAGTGTCCGAACATCCAGCTGAATACAGAGAACAGATCAGGTGTCGTACGCTTGCAGCATCCTAATGCGTAGTCGTTACCCTTCCCACAGGGCACGGGATCCAAATGTCAACATCGCCCTTGCCAAATTAGAGGCGCTTTCTATTTGGGTACACATGTTGGCGTGGGAGGGGCCGAGAGGATGGATGTAGCAGTTTTTACACCTGGTACTGTTAAGCATCCAAGCTAGGGGTGATTCCCTGCAGAAAATACCCAGAGGAAAGAATATTCTCCACACTATTAAAAAGGTGTCACTTGCTGCTGTGAAGCTGACCATTAAATCAGTTTATGTGTTATGCTACGCACCGTCTAGCTGTAACGTGTCTCTTTTGGGATCGGCAGCAGGTAAAATGCAGAACACTTCATTAAATCAACAGTGAAAAAGTGTCTCATAATCTAGCAAATAAAACCCTCTGAAAACAGCTGGAAAACGTTTCTGAAAACGCTGCTCGGACATAGTGATGCAACAAAATGTTTGTTTGTTTGTTTTTTGTTTACTCTATGGTATTATCTAACCAGGAGCATTGTGATGTATTTAAACCGGAAATGCAGCTGTTGTGCCTTTACCTGGATTCGGATTCAAATTCTTGTCTCTGACCGAAGAGAAACACAGAAGGTTTTAGGGTCACACACTGTGTTAAAATATCCTGTCAGTCAAACAATGGGTAGGTGCTTATATATTCACTGAGGTGTGATGTTATTTGTCCATATCTGGCTGTATATGTAGCATAAAAGATGGATGTAGCCACTGCGATGTCATCTATTGGTTTTTGTTGCTGCCATGTTTGTTTTATGAAAACTCCAATATTAAAGTGGATGAGTTATTAAAAAAAAAAACTGAGCGTACTCACAGTTGATATGAGGGGAGAAATGCACCACTGACTGTAAAATAATATGAAAATAGTAAAATAATCCTACTTTACCTCAGACACAGCTGCATGCTGCTCCAGGTCAATCGCCTCTCTGAAGTTATTTCTCTGTCTCCTCAGATGTGGTCACAACTCTTCTAACAAGAGCTCAAACTGCCACTCAGACATCCTGAAATATGGATGAAAGCTTCAGCTCTTGGATTAAACCATGAAATTCTCCCTGCTGCTTCCTTCTTGTGAGAAGGAGATGAACCCAGAATCTTAGTTTCTTCCTTTTCTAGTTTAGAAACTTCAGGACCAGCTCATCATCGCTTGATTTTGACTTCATTTCTTTTGCATTTCTCGTTTTGATGATGAATTATTCGGCAAAACGCAACATGTTCAGTGTGCATATACGTTACAAGGAAACTTCTGCCATGAAAAATTCAGAATTTTGTTTCACTTTTTATCTTTTCACAGTTTATCTTAAGGGCGTTAAACACCCTTAAGATAAACTGAAGTTTAGCTGTGGCTTCATTTTTGAGCTCCTGAACTTCTCTTTTAATATAAAGCCCTCTTTTTTGTTTTAACACTGTGAGGAAGGTAATGGAGGTGGTCCATTCTTGGAACAAAGAAAACAAAGACACTACTTTGGGATTCTTTTTTGTTTTTAATCGGCAAAACTGGCAAGCCAAATAACCTAAATGAAGATGGAGGATTGTGTCCTCTGAATTAACGTCTGCTAATGAATGATCATGCTGAACCCAGCAACGGTGAGCCAGTGTTCTCCTAGTGTCAGTCCCGAGCCTAGATAAATGGGTAGGGCTGCATGAGGAAGGATATCCTGCATAAAATGTTAAATTATCATGCTGCACAGCCTCTAACAAAACAACCCAAACCTGAGAAAACTGGCGACATGCAGCAAGAAGGAAGACACCACATTGGTTTAACCACCAAATTATCAAAATGAAACCACAAAAATCAGAAACTCATAACTGCTTCACATAATTGCTAAGATGACTCCCTCAAAAAGCCATTATTGCTTCAACTGACCCAATCACCCTGTTGATTGTAATTTTCACAGTGGTTTAGACAAATTTAAAACGCTTTCTGTCCGATATGTGCTCGAGATATCTGCTCTTTCTTTGTTTGTCTGACTAATATCTGAAAGTACAGACACATTTGGGTCTAATCAGAACTATTTTTGGCACATAACAGCTCAGTGTTGCTGGACCACAAGTGATGAGCCAAGCTTGTCGTGTTGTGTGGACCAGATGTGGCTCAAATGTCACAGCACACCTGACATCCAGCACATACTGTATAAGGTAGACCTGAGGCTGACCTCAGGAGCACATAACCTCAGACGTCACAGAGCAATAACCTTAGGACAGAGACAATAAATACACAGGACAGAGACAATAAATACACAGCTGGTGAGGAGGTTAAGGGAGAACAGGTGGAAACACAGCAGGAACAAATCAGGGATAACGAGACACAGGAAATTAAACTAAACATGACGAACATAAGGCAAGAGACTTAAAATAAAATAAAATAGGAAACTCAACATTAGGACAAAAACTAAAACATAGGAACTGAGGAGACGCAACAAACTACAGAAACTGGACACCAGACAGAAGCAACTGAGCAGGGAACTTAACATAGAGGAGAACTGGACGACCAGATTGGGGAACGTGGGAAGACAAAAAACAAATGCAGACCTGATGGGGAAACAAAGTGTACACAGGTAGGAACAAATCAGGAATGATGAGACAAAAGGATTTAAACTAGATATAAAAGCAAAGGAGAGAAAACTACTAAAGTACAACAGGAAGTAACAAAATGTGGAATCACAAACAGATTAAAACTAGAGAAAGTACGGGGAACACAAGGGAAACATAATAACCAAAACGGGGAATAGAACACAGACTAAAAACTAGATAAGAACCCAGATAAGTAAAACTAAGGCCTAAAACTAGAAAACTGAACACAGAGAAAAAACTAAAGGGAACCAGAACGAGGGGGCTGAACACTGAGGAATATGAGACTTCACAAACATATCTGCCACATGCTTTATTACCACAAAGTCAGCTTTATAGAGCAGCACTGTTGGATAAATCTGCCCGTTGATCATCCCTTTTCTCGCCGGCTTTTAACTTTGAACTTTTGTTTGTGAGTGAAACAACTACATGAGCGAGTAAATATTTGCGGGTTTGCTCGATCCTTTTAATGCCGACCCACGCTGACATCGCCGTGCTTCTCCCTGTCCTCCCCGCTCTTCGCACGCAGGCTGATATTTGTATTGCATCTAATTGCATTAGGCTGCCTCCTCGTCTCTTCGCCATCAGTGATTGGGATGAGTCAGGCAGCTCCACTGAGAACACTGACTGAACCTTGCTCTGCATCTCTACCGGGGAATGCAGAGCGCTTATCCTGAATATGTAATATCTGCACAATGCAAACAACATACTGAGCGACAGACCCCGGTGTCATTCGAGCCTGTTGGCTGATCTAAATCATGCCCATATATGGCCTGGTGTTCTAGATGACGCTTGTAAATATAGTAAGGCATCTGGCACGGCACCTGCAATCCATCTGGCTTGGCATGATAAAGGTGCCGCAAGCGATGAAGGATTAGAGTCCTCATGATGTCGATGACTCGGGAGCAACAACGCAAAACAACCCAACACACCACATTCATGATGTTTGGTGTTTTTTTTGCAGAGGTGTAAATTATGATAAGGAACATATGGATACATCACATGGCATACTACTGCTTCTGCTTGCTCCAGTTCACTCCAATTAAATCTGCCTTTCATGCTCTCGTTCCTTATTTGCTGTCGATTTCGGCACGACACCAGAAAGTCGTTTGGAAGGCCATCTGGTCCAGCACCTTTCGCCCTGCAAAAATATGTCTCCTGTTATTGGTAATTGCTGCCCTCATTTACAGTACGCAGCACTACTGTAGAGGCAAATGAGTGAAAGTTCAGACATTATCGACACTTGATGTCGTATGTTTGTCGTTTTTAGGAACTTAATCATATCTACAGCAGGTTTCAGCAGCAGAAAGTGGAAATATGTACAGCATTTTTTTGACAGACACAACATCCCCCGTTGGTTTGCGGAGCATTCAAGCTATGGTCATCTTGGTTTTTCAGCCCTAAAGTGAGATTATTTGGACAAGAGGGTAGTATGCTTGTTTAGCAAGGTTCATCCACTGGACAGCTATAGACACAGGCTTATTAGTGCTAACATAAATATTAAAAAATGAATCTATTTATGCTCTTCTCCAAAATATAGGGTTTGAACTAGTGCTGGAGTGTCACAGGTGATCATTTAAATCTCAAAGGATTAATTATGCATAACTTCAAGCCTCATGCAATTCAAACGGGTGAGCTATATAAGATTCAGACTGTTATTCAGACTGTTATGAAGTGCACAATGAGCTAAAGAGACCAAAACGTGTCATGTAACAGGCTGTAAACACCTTTAATACTGCTACAAAGTTAAGTGTTTTAAAATGGGAGTCTTCGGGGATTGACTCACTTTTGAAGCCAGCCTCTATTGGCCTTTAGAGGAACTGCTCCTCAACCTTCAGCAGCACTTTAGTGTTGTTTATTTTACACATAATGATGGTTATTTTCACTGAACCTCTCCCATTAAATGAGCATCTATGCTTATAATAGGGCATTCTCACATTTTTGTGGCTTTTCCTGAGCAATAGATCTGAGTACTTCATCCACCGCTGGTCACAGCCCAGCTTTTCTACCTGCTCACAATTTATACAGAATAAAGTCAGCGCTCAGTTCTTCCTATCAAAGCTATTCTCAGTGATTGCCGCTGAAATGCAGCCGAGGCCACAAAAGGTGAAACGAGGCAGAGAGCCATTTGGTTTCACATATGAAAGGTGACTTTCTAGACGCTCGGTGGCATTTACATTTTATTATACTTCTTCTCTACCACATTTCAGAGGGAAATAAAACATTTTCCTCTACATTAATATGACAGCCTTCATTATGAGTCCTTTTTTTGTATGCAGTATATAAAGTAGTTAAAATTAGTGCCACCTTGACAAGTCTGTTAACCAGCTCCTTATGTAGAATATTAAAGTAAGACTTTTTACTTCTTCTGTAATTTCAACTATTCTCAGCCATTTTTCAAGGTGTCGACTTTCGCTTTTTTTGTCTAAACGTTGATTTTTTTTTTTTGTGGGTCCTCTCTTCTATCTTTAGACAAACTCCCTTTGCCATTTCTCAGATTGTGCATCCTCGATTTCTTTCGACCTACTTTCGTCCTCAGGTCTGAATAGAGGAGACAAAAAGAGGTGCAAGGGGAGCAAAATAAGGCACCTTTGTGCCTTATAATCTGTGCATACTGGTAGCCTTAGTTACCAGTATGAGAGCTTGTGTGGTCTTCTGCTGCTGTAGCTCATCTGCTTCAGGTTTTATGTGGCATTCAGAGATGGTCTTCTGCATACCTTGATTTTATTGAGTGTTCATTAATTACTCCTATGAGCTTGAAGCACTTTGGAACTTTTCTCTGTAAATCTGTAATTCTCTGAAAATCCCACTTGCCCATCTCATACCAACAACCATCCCATAAGTTCAACGTCACTTAACCTCCTAGGTTTCTGTCATACTTCAGGTCTGCTTCCAGAACAAAACGACTGTGTGTGCATCAGTAGTGAAGGTGAACTAGGACCACTCTTGGAAAAATCTGGATACGTATTCTAATGGTCGTCAGATCACATCTTTATGCGTAATGAGATGTATATATGAGGGTACATGGGGGAAACAGTTAATAAGCACTTTAGCAGATGTACCTCATGAAGTGACTGTATATAGGACAGTTGAAAATGACGAGGATACAGCTGTGCATCCTCAATCATAGGTCTTCCAGCAAGCTGTCCTTCAGATGCATTTTAGGAATTCAGATACTTTTTCTTCTTTGTCCTAAGATGTCACAATAAGGTTGACTTCTGGGTCAGAAGGATGGAGAAGACAAGGAAACAGACTTTCGTAATACAGCTTCACGCTTGACTATCAAAGTTAGCATGTTTGCTTTAAAAGTAATTAATAAAAGCCTTTGCTGTTATTTGCAGTTCTGGTTGCGATGCAAACCTGAGCACCAGACCATCAGTTTGAGGCTGATTTTACAGGCAGTGTCAGAAACTTTAAAGAAAGTTTACTAATTGAGAGACACATAAATTTAGCCGAGGACTGCAGAGACACATCTCAGAATATGCAAATCTTCTATAAACATGCAGAGAGGGTCTGTGGAGGTAAAGTTGAATGAAAAGCAGCCAGTTTGAAACAGATGAGCGCACGCTGCAGAATAGTTCCAAGTCGAGACATCTGTATGTGTTTTCATATCGGATGTGCTTGTTTGCTGTTATGTATTTATGAGGATGTGAGGGCCCATGTTGTTGGCAGACATTACACAGAGGGGTGAGATTTCACTGGAAACAAGTGTGATGGAAAACAGTGCATCATTTGACCGCTAATGAATAGATAGATGAGACGAGACGCTGATTCAATCACTGATAGGTTATACTTATAAAAGGCACATGGAAATGGTCACTGCAGACTTTCTTTGATTGGTTAAAATCCAGCTATCTTAACAATAGTATGGGTTTTGCAATAAAAGTGTTCAAATATTGGCCAAGAGTTATACGTGGCATAATTCACTGGAGTCCAGTAACTACTAAGAAACCCGCTGACATTTGGTTACAAGTAAAACGAGAGAATTGTGGTGGAGCAGCAGGTTAAACCTTTTTGCTGCTTAAATCTTTCCAGTGTACAGGAGAAGATTTATATTCCTCTTTGATCTTCAATGAGCTCTGTTTTTTGAGAACTGCAGTACTTCCATGTCTCCCCTTTAAGGTGCAAGAGTGCAAGGGTTTCCATTAAGAGCTGCTAGGAAGATAATAGTCATACTCTCTCGTAGCCTTTGTGCTGTCTGTCTGCAGAAAGCACAGGCACCCAGCACAGAAGCCAGTGAAATAAACACTTTTGAAAGGGCGATGCCAGAATATGCCCTCAACACCAAACTGAAATAATATCCATGATTTAGTGCAGCCTAATCAGTGAGTGGTGAAGATCTGTCACAGCGTGCAAACTGGATTTCCACATATGCAAAGTTTAAAACGTCAATTAAGGACATGGCAATCTTTCGTTTCATGCTAATTAAACTTTTTAAATTAGGTTTAAGGATGCTTTATTTAATATTAATTAAAGTAAATTGGTACACTTTCAAGCTTTTTTTTTTTGGGAGTTAAGGGTGTGAATTGAGAGGATTTCATTTTAAGCTCAGTATTTCCCTTGCACTGTCTGTAAAAAGCAGTTTTAACTGCTCTCCCTTGAAGTTCACCCTCCCTTTAAACCGGCTTTCTGCTGATTGGCTGCCCCTCCTAAACAGCAAGATTGAACAGCAAGTGGGTGGGGCTTATGTGCTAACAGCCAGACCTGTGTGCCTGAGATGAACATGTTAGGGATATCCACTGGCATCATGCAGAGCCAGGAATAGAAAAAAAATGACTGAACTTTTGGATTTTCTCTGTATTACTGTAGGATCTTTTACCTTACAATAGAAATCACCTCTAGGCAACTGTTTTTGTGCATTGGCACTATATTAAAAAAACAGAGTTGAATTAAAAATTTAATTGAATGTGCTGAGACTGGTTGCGAGCGAGGGGAGCGAAACAGGACAAAAGAGACATTGCGGAAGAGAGAGACTGATCAGGCCAGTTAGCGATATCTCCAACTGGCCTGATTGGTCTGCTCCATCCAGCTGCTGAAGCACAGAAATAGAACAGATAGATGGGTTAGATAAGTGAGTAAAGCAGCATTTAAAATTAATTCACGACTCTTTCTCCAACTCATTTAGATAGGCGCTGCAAAATAACTCCACAACTAGCTACCCGTGTGACCAAATGGCGAGACCTGCTTCCAGGAAGACTTTGTATTTAACTCTTCAAACTGCTGAGTTATAAATCTTCACAAGCTGAAACTACATTTGAGATAAGCCATGAAGCCTGTTGCATGAAGGCAGAAAAGGACTGCACACAATCTGGTTTTTTGTGCACTTTCCTTCACCGTGTGGGCTGGGTCATGGATCTGTGGGTGACATTAGCAGATAGGCAGTTAGCTCAGCCATTTAATCATTTTGAGTCCCAAGTACATTTAATCATTACTGATTAGAGATTAAATGTCTCTGTTGCGTAGCTGTTGGAACACTCAGTGATCCCACCTCTGATGAAATGCTTGTTACGTCTGTGTATTTGACTCTGGGGCATCTATGTTTCCTTGTGTATGTGTGCTCACCTTACAGTAAAGCAAAGAAAGCAGGGGAAAAAAATGCTCAGCCAATCTCTGCGGTGAACGGCAGCAGCCGCCTGTTGCCATGGTAACTACCCGTTAATATTCCAGCAGAGTTTTCTCTCTGACAAGGGGAGAGCACCACTTTCTCGCTAAGGAAAAATCCATTGGACATTCCTGCAGAAAAAAATAAGCAGGCTGCGTCAGGTGGCCGCCGCTGCAATACCTGCACGTCTGGATGTTTTGCCGCTTCAACTTGACCTCACCGACCTTGACTTGCACCTCAGAGGAACAGAGGCATCGCGCATGTCACAATTAGTTCTCTCAAATGTAGTTTTTCTTTGGCGTTCTCCTGAGACGGCACTTCAAAGGTCGGGCATTATGGAACTGAGCAATCTTTGCTCCTGAGTGTTAAAACCGTTCAGGCGGGATTTGCTGTCTGTCATATAAAAGGATGGCATTGATCACGAATCCCATTATGCCCTGGGATTGATCTCAAGCGGCCCAGACGATTGCATTTCTCAACTGAAAAGACCTTTTCTTTAACAGCGCTTTTCACATGTGTATGTAATTAACGGCTGTATAATGAGCCATTAATTACATACACAGGAAGGCACCGGCTCGTGTTGACTGTTAGTCGATGTTTCTGTTCCTTAATTATGAATATTTTCTGATTTCTGTATTTTGCGCAGGTTCATTCTTGTTTGGACAGATAATCAGTTCTAAAGATGTCACATTGATGTTTAGGAAACTTTAATCGTGCAGCATTTAGAAGCAGAAACTGGAAAGATTATTAGTAATCAGAGATAAGCTTTCTCTACAGCACATGTGCAGTTGTAAATGATTCAAAATAGAAGAAAAGAGGCACACGAGGCTGGCGTAGAGTTTAATGTTATATAATAATGTTTTGGGGGGGGGGTTTGCCAAAACTGAGTAAAGTCAGCAGCAGAAGTGCAGGAAGCCGTGAGGCATTGCCCGTGGCTTGGTGAGAAAACATAACAAGGATAACAAGACTTCTTTTTTTTTTTTTGAGTAATGCACAAACATAGAATGTTTTTCCCCCTTCATGTTACAGCGAACAAGTGTCTGGTGCAGAAAAATAGATCCAATTCAAAATGTCAAGGTGTGCTATTAAAGCTGCGATGTTTTTCTCAGAGCTCTGTGCAAAACACTTTGTATTGTCACCTGTGAAAGCGTTGTGACACGTTTCTGAAGTTGGAATGAAAGTCTCCGGGGTGCCTTTTGGACTTCAGATTTTCTCCCTCTGTGGATGTAGTGGATCTGGAAGATTCTGCAGATTTCTGTCAGGGTTATTTGGGGCCTGTGAATCAGATTGTTGCGTGTCCCTTTCAGCAGAAGGCTCACATGTGTCTCTGTTAGATGAAATAGTTTAAAAACCATGTGACCATTGCTGGAACTTTCCTTTCAGGAAGCCACAAATGAGTGATTTTATTCCTTTGTTCCCAGAAGAACAAGTGGAAAAAAATGTTAGCTTGCACACTATACTGACAAAAAAAAAAGAAAAGACAAACCTGTCAGGTCATGCTTCCATTCACCTCCATCAAGGTTTAGTAAACATGATCTAAGGCTTAGGAACTTTCCCAGAGAACAGAGCAGATAGAATTGAGACTCGGTGTCTCCTGCAATGTGCTGCTTTCACGGTGAGCTCACCGCCGTGTGCAGACTGTAGCTTCATATTTAATCCACAAACATGAGTGATATTGATTCTTTCATCTTGCCTTCTAGCAACATGCTTTGCTAAAAGTCACGCTTTTCCCTTATGGCGCGATATTCAAGCTACCATGCATGCATTATGGAGAGAAAAATCTTTTGTCTTTGCAGGCTTTTTTGAGCTCTTGAGGCTTGTTGACATAGTAACCACTCACAGGGCCACTTTAGTTTTCCTGCTAATTGCTAAAAGACAGCCAATCTAATCGCTCAGTATCACTCTCAAACTTCCTCCAATCTACAGGGCTCACAGAGTGGCCAATCAGGTGGGATGCGTACCACGAGAGCTCAAACACAAGGCCAAATTTCTGCTCGCCTCCCCCACATTTCTTGTCTAACTTTTCCATCCTCTGTAGCAAAGATATAAAGGACATGATTATTGGTACAGTAACAGAGGCTCTGTGATCTACATTTATAGTCCTATTGGGTCAACACTGTGCAGGCTTTGGTTGTGTGTAGATAGACAGTCCATGTTGAGACTAAAAGGGGGACTGCATTTGTCAGAATGTAGCCTCAAAACATTAGCTATTATTTTCATTTTTTTAATTAACTTTTTTTTCTTAATCTTTATTCATTCAAAAATAATGAAGAGGAAGTCTTGGTCAGGATATTCGTCAGCTACACTAGAAGTCCTAAAATATACCCCGTTTCCCCCCGAGGCAGCATACTATCTGGTGGGTGCCCAGATTTCCTGTCTAATAACTAAACCGCTCTTTCTGAAACCGGTAATACTCCGTCAGGTCCAACCCAGCTCCACATACAATAACAATACAGTAGCTTTCTGCATTTTGGCTCAGTGTTCCTTCAAGTGTCAGCCTTCGAATTTTGTACTGGTCAGCAGCAGGAAGTCAGGTCAACACAATACGAACAAAGAGTTTTCAAAAAAGGTTTCATTTGTTAAAGGTAAGTTTCCATCTCTGTAAAGGAACAAGCAGTCACAGGACATACAGGCGCAGGTGTCGTTTTTCAAAAGGTACCCAAAAATAGACAAAAATTATATAAGAATTACACAAAAATGAAAAAAAGGAAAGAATATTAAACAAGTGGGCCTGTAAGAGGTTACCTGAACTGGATACTGCTCAAAAATACTGCTAAACAAAACAAACTGACCAGACCAAAAAAGTTATTACTAATTTTACTAAATAAAAGTCTGTATCATAAATACAGGGCCAGCATTGTCGATACCAAAACCAATGCTGGTACTTTCCACCTGTAAAGGGAGCTTATGTAGGGGAGAGCAGTGTGTCATGATTTATGACATGAATCATCATCAGTTTGCAAATCTGAAATCTCATCCAATCCCAGTACCAGCGTTGGTATCAATACCATCGATATTTGGATCGATCCATCCATCTCTACTCGGCATCCTCTTTTATCATTTCAGGTAAGGACTGAAATAGCAGATAAGTAACTCAAAAATGAGAGAAAAATGTAACTAATGCAGCATCATTTAAAACGCTATTTAAGCAAACTGACTTGAATACGATAACCATGTGGGAGAATAAGACCTCCATGTCTGACTTTCGTGAGTGTAAAAAGTGCATGCATGGTGGTGGTTGTGGAAATGAATATCACAGTCCCACTGAGGAAGATGGGTTTAGATACTGTATCCTGCTATGTGAAGTGACTCTGCCATCACACAAAATTTGAACATGATATCTTGACAACTGTGGATGCTAGACTGCTAACAGGCAGACAAACGAACAGAGCCGATTATGAAAACATTTCAAAATGTATACTCTTGTTCAAGTGCTATAAATTTTCGTACTCTGAGGCTATTCTGGGTCAAATTTGATCCATATCTGTCGAGGTGGACTGTAGATCCACCAGTGTGGGTCGAGGGAAATTGTGATTTTTAGGGTATCTTGAAACTGAACGTGCCATGTCTGTGTGTATTTTTCATGCAACACTGGTGACTGAACTCTAAGTTTAAAGTGTCTGTGTCTGTGTTTCCACCACATTTGCCCAGCTTCTCATAGAGACAGGCACCTGCTAGTCTTTGAAGGATAATGGGGGGAAACAAGAAGGTTCCTGGGATGTTTCTGTATGGAGCTTGTATGTTTGACCAACTCATTAGGGTTGGTAACTTCCTCCCACAGTCCAAGGTATATATTCATTTAGTTTTCTTTTTTTTTAGTTTCTCTTTGTAGTGCTGTAAAAGTCATAAAAGCGTAGCTTGACAGATGTTTTGAATTGATTACACACATTTTGTGTGTGTGTGTAATCACATAATGTGATACCCCCATATACCAGTATCATTTACTAAGTGTTGCCAGTACAAACAAAGGCAGAAGAATTTTAATCATAGTTTTAAGTTTGACCTTATTTGACCTTGAAGAAGAGGTCATAGGTCCAAAGTACCATGATTTTTAGAATCCCCATAGATCATTCTCTATATGTCTATATGTTCTTAATAAAAATAATGGCATTAAGAAGCCCAGTTTTAAATAGCTCTTTATAGTATTATTATCACTTTGACCTTCAGATCAGTCTATTGACCTTTAAGGAGAGGTCAGAGGTCACATGTGAGATGATATTTTAAATCACAATATGCACCACACTTGCAAGAATTATAATTTCTAAGTTATATGCATGCATGCAAATGCTACAAAAACACAGATACCTATAAATATTAGTTATAAGGATTTGTTTGAAACAGAAGTGAAGACAGTGTTTGGTTGTAATGGTTATGCATGGTTATATAGTAAATCCCAACAGCTGAGAATGGATGTTCCTGCCATTTTCACTTTCAAGAAAATATATTTAAATCATTTTTGCTGTTGTTTTGCATGTGCTGGGTAGAACAGGATATGATTTTTTTTCCCCTCAAAAATTAGTGTAGCAAGACCTTAAAAATACAATGTTCCTGCTCTCTGGTTTGGTTTAATCATCCATTTAGGACAGGTTGTTTATGCATTCTAAATTAATTTGTAGTTCAAAATTTACTGTCGACACGTGTTATGAGGGAATCATACTGTGTAAGCATAGAATATGAAAAGTATACAAGGGTTAAAGCAGAATAATAACAAAGACTATTGTGTCTTTATTAATTGCTTTGTTCTAGGCAATACCTTAATTTTTTTGCTTGTTCTTGAGGCCTGTTTCTCAGGTGATTCATTGCCACACTGTCAGCTGTTGTATGTGTTGTAAGCTCAATATTCTCTGCATTATTTATGAGGACTTATTTTATTTATGAGGAGCAGTGGTATTTTCACGGGAATGACTGAGGGGATTTCGGTGCACCACTTGGAGCTTTAAACTAGTCCCGTCGCCGTGACCCAGCCTCCTTTTCATCTGCTCATCGGGCACACGAAGAGAGCCTGAGGGTAGGAAATGCAGGTTGTATCTGTTTATGTGGCATTAGACAGTTTCAAAACTTTACATACACACATCATATATATATCTATATATATATATATATAGATACATAGATATATGATTGCCTCAGAGGTCACAGAATGACGTGGTTGACGTGACACGGAAATGTTACTTGTCATTTTTTAATCACAAGCTTGTGTCAGCGTTCCCTCTTCCCTTCATCCTCTTCCCTTTTCCTCGCCTCCGACGGGCCAGGCTGCCTTCTTTCTCACCTCTGATGTTTATTACACAAACATCACCCAGGATCAAATATTCCTACTTTTTTTTTTTCCTATCTGGAGAAGCCAAGTGTTAGTGAGAGATAACATGTAGAGTGAGTGGGAGGTGGGGAAAGAGAGAGCTGCAGACTTGTTTATATGTCTTGATCTGACGGGATGAATAATTCAGCAAAGGACTCCCTGGCACCCCGGTAATATTATTAAAAGAATAGTTTGGGCAGTGTCTGTGTGTGTGTGGGGGGGGAGTAAAAATGAAGATGGGAAGCCTTGATTACAGAGGGCACTGTGAATTATTCAAACCTATACCTCCACCTAAAACACACACACAAGTGCAAAATCTGCAGCACAGGAAGCCATGAATGTCAATATGTTTTTTGGTGATTAGAGGACTTTCAAGAGATTTCTCCGCTTCAATCTGGGACAGGAGCAGGACAGACAGCTTCCCTTTTCCGAGAAGCCTGAGGAATCCCTGCTTTTCTGTAGTTTTTATGCCACTTTTATTCAACTGATATGTTGTTTACTCTGCAGTTTCACAGACCTTTAAAAAAGCCGTCCCTCTTGATCCATGTCTTCTGCTTAGAAAAACATTCGTTATTTCCAGTCTAGAGATACAAATTCAGTCATGTGTTTATCATCTTCATGGTCAGTTTTACATTCCCAATCAGTCATTCACTGTATGTAAATGTCCTTTTAGTGGGACGTCCAGCTATGCAGTTCCGCGATGCTCCATTCAATCTCTTACACTCTTTTATCTGATCGTTTGAATTTGAAGGCAGCTGTTTTCAGTTGAAAAAGCGGCACAATGCAACGTTATACTGCAAACCTGTTTTCAACAAAGCTCAAATGCACTGAAAATGTAAATTAAAACAGAATTCAATGATGTGCAAATCGTAAAAGGACAATATATTACATGAAACGAAGCACAGCACGGCAGCATGATCCAGAAAACTGGAACAGGGGCATGTTTACCACTGTGTTGTATCACCTGTTTTTTTTAGTTTTTTTTTTATCTTTAAATGTTTAGAAAGTGAGGAGAACAATTGTTGTACTTTTGAAAGTAAAATGTTTTGCTTCTAGCTTTTTGTCTCATAATGCACCCATGGGTAACTGGTATGGACTGCAGACTGAGTGCACAGACTGCTTTATTACAGAGCTGTGCTCTTGTTGTAATAGGTGATTATGGTTTAGCATTGGCTTGCTTAAATCAGCAGGATCTTACCTGAGTAAGATTCCTTCAGGAACGTGAAAGTTAACCATACCATGTGCACTTAAACCCTGTATGCTGTCATAACGTCATGGATGCTGGCTTTTCTGCTGTGCACTGATAATAAGCTAGATCTTGATCTTGTCTTTTTCTTTATATGGTAGAGTTTTAACTGAAGTTCACTGGCCCATTTATTAGGTTGAGCTCCAACCTTGATCGGGGTTGAGCACCCATTGCCATCAGAGAGCCTTGATTCTTTGTGACGTTGGAAACGTTCTTCAGAGATTTTAATAAACACCCATTAGTTAACGAGTCTACTGCAACTTAAAATATAAAATCTCAGTGTTTAATTTTATGCCAAATGTTGACACTACATTAGGACTTATTATGCAAGAGAGTGACTTGGCTGTGTTATGTACCACCCAACCACATCTGAAGGAAAAAGTGTGTGGCCAAACTAACAGGCAGGGCGAAGTCTGCTTTCAGAGCTCCTCTGGCGGCACCCCACTGTCTCAGTAATCTCTTTGCATGAAATTCGTGGCTTTTTCCAAAGTCATGAATTTTACAAATGAGGTCCACCCTTTCAGACAGCCGTTCCCTTGAAGGTATTCACAGTGGTATACACAAAAAAATAAATGACTTTTAGGGTGACAGCTGTGGCTAAAATACAATTATAAATGCTTCAAAGAGGAGTGAGACCGGGTTAAATATCTGCACTCATAGAAAATTATCTCAAACACTTAAAACTGGAAACACCATAAGTACTAACAAACCATTTTAAAGAGCATTAAAATGAGCTCAGTGTGAAGCAGCTGCTAACTATGCCTTACCATATAGTCAGCTTTCAGTAAACCTTTCATTTCTTTGGAAGATAGAAATTCTTTATTGCTGCAGATCTGGCCACCCTTTTTTTGTTTTAACATTGAGGATTTCCATTCGAGACACACCCTAATACCAGCTGCTCCATCAATACTGTTCAGTGGTTAAAACAGCGATGGAAAAAGCTATTAGGAAAAAAATCATGTAGACCTCCCCGGAAAGGCTGTGGGAAGAAAAGGGAGCAGGACTGTGACTGGGGAATACTGGAATTCTTGTGTTGGACACTGTGGGAAGAGGCAATGGTGGGAGGAATCTGAGTCTGGAGAGGTCTTTTCTGTGCAGGGAAAACTCCGACTAAAGAAGGCTCATGAACCTGGTGCACTGTGTCCACTGTGCGAGGGTCTTTTGTCTTAGCTGCCGGCATCAAACATAGACAAATTGACCACATTCCTCCATGTTGTAATTACTGTTCATTGAAAAATGGCATATCCCACTGTGCTGTGTCATTAGGATTAGCACCCGGCGTGGTGTTGCTTTCCATTCTACTGTAGCAGAAAACTCAATATCCAATCTGTCACAAGCCATTCTTTGCAGCTACACAATGCCTGGCTGCAATAACAGCTCCTAAATGGATTAATTCTTGCTAGCGAGCGTAATCTGCAGCCATTTGTTTTCAGCAGGAAAAAAAAAAAAGAAACACACCTGAGATCATGACAAGGTGATTTAAATGTGAATACCTGAAGAAACAAATGTGGCTAGCAGCGATTCAGTTCAATTAGAGTTTGAACGTTGAGGTAAAAACCAGAAAGCTTTGTGAGCTGTGAGGTTTTCAATGCAAATAAGAAGAATCATCATTTACAGTGTGCCATTAACCCATGACTCTGTCCCCATGTTTAATCATTTAGACAAATGTTTGCTCTCTGGCTGCAACATGAAAGTGGGTTTAATCGCACAGCTTTCCAGTTCTGTGCAGAATATTTATCTCAAACTGCTGATTTGCATTTCTGCTGCTCCTCTTGTCTTTCTGTAGTTTGCATTCCCCTGTTACTTCTTGTCTGTGATTAATCTGGCATCAGCAGAAAGCTGGTGTGAAAATTACCAGAAGAAGAAGATGTATGAGTTGTTGTTTTGCCGTTTTTTAAATTTTCCCTGTGTTTTCTGTGCTGTCTCCAGGTGTGCTAAGCCTCCCAGAGAGTCTGAACCTGCACAGGGACCAGCAACGCTCGGGGAGGGGCAGTGAGGGTCACGGGTACACCCAAGCCGAGCTCCGGACCCTGGAGCAGTCGCTGCTCGCAACCCGAGTGGGCAGCATTGCGGAGCTGAGTGAGTGTGGTTTTCTTATACAGAACAAACAGTGAGAGCACACTCGGAAGAGTTCTAACCAGGTGGGAAAGAAGGTTTCACTAGTCTCACATTATGAATATCTCAGGATTTTACTTATACCTAAAAGTCTGCTCACAAGACAACTGAAATGCATCTACAGTTCCAGAAGAAGTTATGACTGACGAGGGTCTCTTATATACTGTACTGTCAGGCGAAATAAATATTTTCATTAGAAAAGGTTTTTTTTCAATGTGTGACTTTACAATTCTCTCATGTTATTTTGGAGGAATTTTGGCCCACTCTTCTTTACACTGCCTCAGTTTATTAAGGTCTGCAGGCATTCATCGATGCGCAGCTCTCTTAATGTCTCTCCACAGCATTTCAGTCGGGTTGAGGTCTGGACCCAAAGTGTTGCAGTGGCCCAGTTAGATTCTTTTCTTTTGCAGCCATTCTGTTGTAGATTTGTTTCTTTGTTTGGGATCATTGTCCCGTTCCATGAACCAGTTTCGGCCAAGCTTTAGCTGTCAAACAGATGGCCTCACATTTGACTCTGGAATACTTTGGTATACAGATGAGTTCATGGTTGACTCGCTGGCTGCATGACGCCCAGGTCATGTGGCCAAATTTGGTTCTGTCCATTACAGCCAGACATCTCCAGTTCATCTCGTCTGTCCAAGGACGTTGTTTGAGGAATCTTAAAGTTTATTCAGATGGAAATTTGCAAACCCTAGCTGTGCTGCCATATTCTTTTTAGAGAGAAGAGGCTTTCCCCTTGCAGTCCTTCCAAAGCAGCTTTGCTTGTTCAGTCTTTTTATAACAGCACTGTCAAGAACTTTAAAGTTTATCACGCAAAATGAGTCTGAGAAGCAGCTCTTGCGTTTTCTGCAGTTTCTCTGAGCAGAGCATGGTCTGACCTTGGGGTGAATTTGCTGGGACAGCCACTCCTGGGAAGATTGTGGTATTGTGTTAACACACAGCTGAATCATCCAGACCTGCAAACTGCCAAAAACCTGGCTGCTACTTACCCTCTTATTTTGGGGTAGATGTGGGTCAAGGGGTAGAACAGGGCATCTACTAATCAGAGGGTTGGTGGTTTAATCCCTGGCTGAATGCCAAAGCATCTTTGGGCAAGACACTAAACCCCAAGATGTGTGAATGCTAGATAGAAAGCATTTAGATGAAAAAAAAGTGCTTCAAAGGTTGACATATGTTATATAAAGTGCTTTGAGTGCTCAGGTCTAGTAGAAATGGGCAGTAAGGGTGTACTTAGTTTATGACAGGACTTCAGAGATTCCTGTGAAAACTTTTTCACATGTCTGTAGATCAACTGCTCCAATTGTCAACTTGAGAAGCAAGTCTCGCAAGATGTTGGTATTCAGCTATTTTGACCTCTACAGGAGAAACACAAATATGTGCTGGATGCTCTAAAAGTGTTTGTCCAGAATTTTGCTGGAGAAATGCAGGCGATCTCTCATTTGTCTTTCTGCACTGGACTGCAAAATCACTGAGCTGCATAGCTTGGCCTTAGTACGTCTCACGCTGTTAGAAGATACAGCCGGCGGGCTATGTGCAAGATAAGTCAGAATAAACATAAAATATATGCTCATTGATCTCGTAGCTATAAAGGACAGTGAAATTCTATTAATCACATATGCTAGCAGAAGGTTAGAGTTAAATCTTTTGAAGGTTTTCTCTACTTCTGTTTAAATTCTGTAGATTTAATTCTTCTATTAAATTTAAAGTCTAGATTAAATACTCAAATTTAAAGAAAGGAGAACTATGTGCAAAACGTTTTTATGTGTACTTCCTGGCTTATTCTGAAGAGGTACTTTACTCTCTCTGAACCTGCTTTGTTTGGTTTTTATCTTTGTAC